>VMDR010000293.1:0-280207 GCA_007922815.1 Macrotus californicus | reverse complement strand
ACCTACAAAGGAGTGCCCATAAGACTGTCAGCTGATTTCTCAAAAGAAACCTTACAGGCAAGAAGGGGCTGGCAAGAAGTATTCCAAGTCATGAAAGGCAAGGACCTACATCCAAGATGACTCTATCCAGCAAAGCTTTCATTTAGAATGGAAGGGCAGATAATGTGCTTCCCAGATAAGGTCAAGTTCAAGGAGTTCATCATCACCAAGCCCTTATTATATGAAATGTTAAAGGGACTTACCTAAGAAAAAGAAGATAAAAAATGGGAACAGTAAAATGACAACAAACTCACAGCTATTAACAACTGAACCTAAAACAGAAACAAAAACAAACTAAGCAAACAACTAGAACAGGAACAGAATCACAGAAATGGAGATCACATGGAGGGTTATCATCAGGGGGGTGGGTGGGGAGAGAGGGGAAATGGTACAGGGAATAAGAAGCATAAATGGTAGGTAGAAGATAGACAGGGGGAGGTTAAGAATAGTATAGGAAATGTAGAAGCCAAAGAACTCATATATATGACCCATGGACATGAACTAAAGAGGGAGAGTGGTGGGGGGGGAAGGGGTGTGCAGGGCGGAGGGCCAGGGGAGAGATGGGACAATTGTAATAGCATAATCAATAAAATATATTAAAAAAAAAAAGAAAGCCAGTGCAGGAATCAGTCTCGACGGTGTTTATTAAGAGTCCGTTGTGAAGCTTGTAGACAACAGAGCTGTGTGTGACTTCATTTCACTGAGCAGCACCTTCTCACTGCAGGGCCCAGAAGCCACTGTGACAATGGGTGGCGGCCGCCTCCAAGGGGTCCGTTTGGCAGGAGACACTGCCCAGCAGCCCAGCACGGGTGCGAGCTGATGTCTCAGGAACCCCCGTTGTGGATGGACGTGTGGAATGACCAAGTGTACCCTTTGCACTCGGATGCCCGGGGAACGCTTTTTCAGTGCTGATGTGTGGCTTCCCCCCCAAACACGTCCCCGTGGACTTTCGTAGACGTCTCTGTGCCATGGCAGCTATTTCAATAACTGCTTCTTGGTGCTGTCTTTCCTATGTGCCACTCACAGTCCTAACCCTTTAAACGCACGGAATCTTCACAATATCTCATGGACTCTCTGACTGTCCCCATTCCCCTCTCAGAAGACAGAGAGCTGAGGGCCTGATGGGGCCACACAGCCAGTACATGGCAGACCTGGGCTGCAGGAAGCTCTGGAACAACCAGTTACCCCAAGTCTCTGTGCCCACCCCCCTCATCCGGCAGGAGACGCATTCTGCCACCAGCGCACGGCACCCGTGGCTGAGCCCTGGCTCATCTTCCAGAACGAATGACACTCTGATCTCGGGAAGGCTTTTTTTTTTTCTTGGAATCACTGAACCTTGTCAGAAACAGAAGTTCTTAAAAATAACTTTCATGCCAGAAGTTGAATAACTTTGTAAAGCTTGTTTTTGTTTTTACCAGAATATGTAGAAAGAAGTTAATGAAGCGCCATATGTCAAGTCTGGAGTCAGGTTAAAACAAATAATTAAAATACAGCCCTTCCCCATCCCAACAGATTGCGGAGCGGTGGTGGAAGGAAGTGGAATCTGACATGTCATGTTTTGACAGGGTTTTTCTTTTTTTACTTCAAGAAAATCAGTCACACTGGCAGAAGTGCTGTGTTTCAAAGTTGTATCTCTTTTCTGTGGGATGCCAAGTTTTAAGTCGAAATGAATCTACCCTGCCACGTGTCTGAACCTGCCATGGTGAAACCAGGGAGGCACGTATTTGGGGGCACATGGGGGCATCTGGGACACAGTCCGCTGTCACACAGATACCAGGGGCTAACAGGAACGCTGGGGAGCTTCCTGTGTGTGTGTGTGTGTGTGTGTGTGTGTGTGTGTGTGTGAGCAATTTCACCTTTCCTCCCAAAATCACATTGGTTGTAACTTCACAACAAATTATGCCCCAATGAGGACAGACATTTTTCAGCATTCCTTTTTTATATTTTAGGGAAGGTTGATATGTTTTTGTTGAAGTTTTTAACATTTAAAAAAAGAAAAAACAATACTGCCAGCCAAATTTTCAGTAAGAAAAAGGAATAACAGAACTTCTCTCAATAATGAGATTTCTGTTCCTGCTTCCCAGGAAAGCATTCCGAGTCCCCACTGCAGTCGGTGTCACCTGGAGATACTGCTTCGCCACCGGAGGCAGTTTTGGACACAGGACTTGGTGCTGGAACGAGGCGTTTGGACGCACTCTGCCCCGGCCGAACTGGGCAGCGGGGCTCCTGCTCGGTGGCAGACGGCAGAACCCTGGGAGATCTCGTTAGGCAGACTTCCCACCGGGAGCTTAAATGAGCCTGAAGCCTGTCAGCTCTCGCCACTAACAAGGATGGTCAGCAGGGACAACAGTCACCGAGGGGGAAGTGCGGGAAGCTTGGGGCGTACCGGTCAGCGTGGGCGGGACGCCCGGGAGCTGACTTCCCCTGAGTCGCTCCGCTGTCCGTTCTGTAGGTAGCACACACTCTGCTGGCTGCTGAAGTTAGTAAGGTCACAAAGAAGACTTGTGGAGCTAACTATGCTCATGACAAAGTCACACCAGGATGCGCCTTTGGCCAGATGTCTGGTTGGCAAGACTGTGGGATGCTATGAAATTATGGGAGTCGTGAGAAATGGCCCCAGTGCCTTCACACTTGAAGTAGGTCCCCCAGGAGCAGCTAGCAGAAGAGAGACACAGAGTGACAGAAAGGGGGAAGTCAAGGATGAAGCCAGCGTCTTCAGTCTGAGTCAAGAGAAGGCTGCCGTTGCCTCAGCGGACATGGGGAGTCTGAGGTGGAATGGGGGACAGGGAAGAATCAGAGCCCGCCCCAGCGTATGCTGCGTCTGTGAGGTCTGTTAAGTATCCACACAGAGATGATGAAGAGGGAGAGAGGCCTGCGCCCACGATGGAGACTTGTGTTGGGCACAGAGACGCTGTTTAAACCCAGAACTAGATGGGGGATCATCGAGGAAGTGAGTGGAAACAAAGTCCTTTCCACATGAAGGCTGAGACACAACTAAGTAGGTGAGAAGTCTCAATTCCCGTAGTCTTCCTCTTTACCATAAAAAAGTCAGCAAAGATCTGTGCCGACCCACAACTGCCACGCACACATAGGAGGCAGGCGAACCACACAACCAGATCTTTCTACAGAATTACTTCCGCAGCTCACGATTCAAAACTCACATCCACCGTGACACTCGGAGCGAGGGAAGTGGTAGTTTCCTGGAGACGACCCCCGTTCCCTTCCGGGGGTTCCATGTCCTCATCATTCCCGTCCGCCAGACAAACACCGTCCAGCAGTGTCCTCCTGGAGTCCAAGACCAGGTAAAGGCAGCCTCTCCCACAAGGCTGACGCCTTTTGCTTCTGTGCAAAAGTGCACAAGGCATACATCTTGCTGTGTTTCCTGTCCATGGCTGCCCATGAAGGACTGAGCAGTGTGGCCGAGGCTGGGTCTCCGCAGGGAGGCTGCCCACCCCCCCCCCCCCCGCACTGGCCAGTGGTGGGGCTTTGGGAAGATACTTAGTCCTTCTGAACGAACCTTTGTTTTCTTGTTTGTGAGATCTGGATGATAGTAGTAGGCTAGGCCAGGGACGAAGTTTAATAATTCACCCAAGGTATTTGCTTCACATGTATTAGGACCTATGAAATTTTTAGCTGTTATTAATAATTGTACTATTATTAATAGGCAATATTTACGAAAAGTTTACGATGTTCCAGGCATTGTTTTAAGCAGTTTACAGAGATGATCCCATTTGGACCTCAGCTTTATAAAATGCACTCGGTTATTATCTCTATTTTATTAATGGGGTAAACTTAAAAAGGGAAAATTATTCATTACTTTTTGTACTTGGATTTTTTATTACCTGTTATCTCTCCTTTCCTAATTACTTGGCTCTTGTGATTTAATCTTCATTAGTTTTAGAATCTTATTAGAAAACAATTTCAACATGTCTTCAATGAAGATTAATGTAGAAATAAAAAAATATTCTTTTAAAGCCCAAACATTTTCCAAATCACGTGGGAAAAAAGGTTCTTTATGACTGTTCCTTCGGACATGAGACATTTCTCGCTACTTGTGTAACAGAGGTTCATTGGAACGTGACAAAGCACATGTGGGTGCAACCAGCAGGTCTGGCACCAGCTCTCAGGTGACCTGCACCCAGGGCCCAGACCCGCCAGTCGCCACAGCTCCGAATGCCCGTCAGGGAGACAGAGCCCGGTGCAATGGCACAAGAAAATCCGCACTCGGCTTCCTTCGCCAAGAGAGTGCCTGCTGGAACAAGCCTGTGCGCAGTGATGCGGGGACTCCCCAGGGTGGCTCCCCTGCACCAGCTGCGCCGTGGGCGGTGGGGAGAGTGGGCACGCCCGCCAGCTGTCTGTGCCCCACACTTCGAGCACCATGGACGACTGTCTCACTGCCCGTGAGTGGCAGAGTCACGTCACCTCTGGCAGGCTGGACAACTTACAGTCGTAACCACCTCTGTGTGAAACCGTGAATGCCGTCGCACCGAAGAGGAGGAAGTCCAGTCACGTGGGGGTCCCAGGCCTCCCTTCCACCGCTCTGAATGAGAAAAGCAGCCTATCTGCCCTCTGTCCTCCTGCATCCAGCTCACAGGGTCCCGCTCTCTCCTGACAGCATCGCCCGGGGAGGAAGATCCAGCTTCTCATGCCTCATGGCCCCCGAGTCTACAGAAGGAAGCTCCGTGTGACCCACCTGGTCCTGCGTGTCCCATTGGTGCTCACACCCCCCTACAGAGGTTTGGTACCACCTTGTTCCTCCTTGAAAGAGAGGCCGTTCGAGTGGCCATGCCCATACAGCAGCTGCTTGTCTTTGAGGTGCAGCTTCATGGACCGCACGGGGGCCTCCTTTCCCCCAAAGCCGATTGACTGAATCACCCTCAACCAGCATGGGAGGCTGGCAGGTCCTTACCCTGAGACAGCCCTGCGTCCAGGCAGAGCCACCACTTGTCCCTTGGGGAGGCCCACTGGGGGGTGAGCACCAGTCAGGCCCTGGACACAGACCACCAAGCACCTCTGGCCCTGTGACCATCCTAAAGAGACAGGGCTCAGCAGCGAATCGAGAAGGAGCCCCAGGGGACCGCGATCTCCACCCAGCATGGGTGGGACACAGCCGTGCATCCAAGGGGGAAGGGAGGGAATGAGAAAGCAGGGTCTACATTGAACCCACTGAGATGACGGCCTTGCTTGGCCTATTCACCCCAGCCAAAGGCGCCCGCACACCCACCCTTTCCCCGAAGGAGTCTGGGTGTCGGTCCTACAGGTGGGCGTGTGGCTCCCACGCACCCGGTGAGGATGGGCAGTCGGTGTGGTTGGCTTCTCCAGTGTCCCTGCGGCTTCCTCTCCCAGCTTTCCGGTGCCACCTGCATGGGTTTATGCTGTCCCACCACTGCCGTCACGGAACAAGCCCTCACTTAGGCGCCGTCTGGGTAACTTGGTCATTTCCTGGTAGGTTTGCACGGGGGCTTTCCACACGTGAATTCCGCTGAATCTTACCCGAGCCCTCTGGGGTCGTGTCTGCGGGATGTCAGCTGTGGGCCGCAGCCTCCGTGGACTGTCTACTTGCAGAATCTGTATTTGCCCGCAGTGCCTTTGTGCCCCACCATCCCGACCACTGCACCCATTTCGTATTGTGGCAAACCACCGTCGGCTTCTGTGGCTTTCACCACAGCCCACGTCGCCATGGGCAGTGCCTCCCCTCCACCATATCTTTTCTTAATGGTCATTGTAAGCAGCTTCTGGGAATCCTAATACCTGCCAATGTCTGTTTAGGACAGAGCCCAGGCGTTAATTCAACACGGTGATTTCCACCCTAAGTGAACAGAAGCCCAGGGATGGCTGTGTCGTGGGAATCGAAGACGCAGGCTGGGGCCCGAGGAGAGGGATGTTTGTAGCCTGGGCTGTGTCCCGGGAGCCGGCATAATTGGTTTCTAAAATATCTGCACAGCAGGATGCGAGTGACCAGAGAAATCTGATCCCCTCTCACCTCCGAGACAACCTGGGCGCCTTAACAAGGAAGCCGAGCCAGCAGGGGCGCTGGGGCACCTGTTGCCGGCAAGGGCACAGGGGAGGGCCGGCTAATTGGGTCGGAGACTAATTGCACGCGGGCTTCAGGGCCTGCTGCTGTGGTTAGTTTGGATGCCAATTAAGTCCCTATTTCCTCTTTCATAAGAGGAGTCTTCTGAGGAAATGATGGTGGTATTTCTTTTTGAGGTTGCCTGTCTCCTTACTGGCCCTTTCTTTTATTGTGGGCGCTGAACTCGGCGCCAGCAGACGGGGTGTGCAGCTCGAGGCCTCACCTGACTGAACTAAAGGACGCCCCGGGGAGACTCAGGCAATCTGCCTGTTAGGCTTGAGGCAAAATGTGAGATTTAAAACAGAAAACGAGAGACAAGACCCCTTGGTCACATGTGCCTGAGGCTCTATCGTTTCCAAAGGCCCTGGAGGTTGGGCCCCCAGACAAGGCAAAGCAAGACAATACTCTGTAGAGATTTGGGGATTTTTTATTTTTTGAGTTTGTTCGATTTATCACCAGTTCTCCCACAGGGGTGCAGCGGGGATCAGTGGCGGTGACGGTCAGTCAGGGTCCCCTTGATCTGAACCTCTGTTTGTGACAGTACCAGGAACATAAGAAATTTCCTTGAAAAGGCACACACCATGGCCTCGAAGGGGACAGAACACGGCATCCCAGCGCTGTTAGGGCCGGAGGTGAAGGTGTGGTGCTCTGCTCTTTTAGACCAGCGTCCGTTAATGCCCTGAGGTTTTCAGTGCGCTGCGTGGGGTGGCTCTTTGTTGTTGCTGCTGCGTAGTATCTTCATGGTTGTGAGGACTCCGCAGTCCGCTCGCTCATCTTCCTACTGACGGGCACCTGGGCTGTTGCCAGGACGTGGCTGTCGTGAAAGTCTGAACTTTTCTGTGCAAGTCACTTTGCAAACACACGCTTCATTTCTCTTGAGAGACTATCTGGGTATAGAACGACTGGATCATTTTACATATATGTATATAAATGTTACATTTAATTAATTATATGTCGTATATTACGTTAAATAATTATTATATATTAATTTATATAATATACACACTCGCTTTTCTGAGACAGCCCCAGACCTTTTTCTGAAGTGGCTGTAGAGTGGGCGTTCTCACCAATGACGTGCAGGAGTTGGCCCACAGCCTTGTGACCCCGCGGTGCGGTGGGTCTTCATTTAAAGAGTCCGGGCGGCCACGCAGGGCGAGCGTGCGCTCTGGTTTGCAGCCCCTGAGGAAGAGCAACAGAGAAGGGGTCCTCCTGAGCTCACTAGTGTGTGTCTGTCTCCCACGCGAGCACACGGAACGTGGGCTTGTCCTTTTCATTGGGGAGCACTGTTTTATTGCTGACTTCTGGGGGCTGTTGATGGGCTTTGGGCAATGGTCCTGCGTCCTTCACACAGATGCTGGATATATGGTATTCAAAGACACGTAAAACGAATTCCGTCCCCTAAATCAAACAGGTTTTAAATCCAGACTGAGTTAGATAAATTAACAATCTATTTTTTCTTTGACAAACAACGTGGGAGCCGACCGCACCCGCTGCCCAGGGCTGACCATGGGCACTAAGCAACCACATTCTCACAGACGGCAGGGGTGGGGTGGGGGTGTCCAACAGGAGGCAGAGTCACTGCACGCCGGTGTCCAGCAGTGTTGGGGACACACCTTCCCTGTGGGGAGGATGAAGACCCTGCGCTTCCGTGTGGGCCCCACTGGGAGCCGGTACCCACTGCTCCTCCCAGCCAGCTCTTGTCCTTTCCAGGGCCCTTCCCCCATCCCTCACCCCAGACACAGGTGAGCCCTCCCCGCTTCCCTCTCCTGACACAGGTGAGCCAGTCAGTGATGGTGGCCTTGGAAACAGTTCCTGTTTAAAATGACAATGCAGACTCATCGCAAAGATTAGAGATATGTGTAACTAGCTTTGCAGTTATTTTTGTAAGGATTGGTAAAACTTCTAAATGCTCACATTTTCATTGCCTGAAACATTCTGTGCATGTAAATGACCTTGCTGAATGACACTGGACGCCGGGTGGCCAGGGTAGGAACAAGCAGAACTCAGACGAGGGATGCTGGCAGCATCAGGTAAACTTGTTTTTCCTCCAGGACGCTGGCGGTGGAGTCCTCTCCGTTCGAAACGGTCTTGGGTAGCCCGACTTGGATGCTGCTTTGATGACAGGATGCTATTGTAACGAACACACTCAGCCACACCAGGGACTCATCTGGGTCCTAACCATTGGTACAAACCCCGCGTTCCATTAAACTTCACCCGCTAAAATAGAAACTCTGTCAAAACACACACAAGAAACGAAACAATAGAAATGAACATCGCACCCCAGAATGCAAGTACAACTGTGGGTGTTTTCAGCTGTTCCTTGTCACTCTCTCCACACAGAAGCAGCGTGATGCTTTTGTCATGGCTGCCTTCTCTTATTGTTGCTATTGTTTTAAGTCCCGAGAACCGCCAGGCTCTTCAGTGGCTCCATTGTTGTCATTCATATTAATTACAATTTCCCCACAGAGTGTTTGAGACATCCAGATTGTGTTTTGGAAGCCTGGTACCAGACTAAGTCACTGGCTTTTTAATTATTAGTAAAAACCGAAGCGCAGAGCGTTTCCTACAGCGGAGCACACGCTTTGTGAGTAGACGGCTGGTCGTTCAGGGAATACAGGACCGAGGGCACCAGTGACTGGGCCCCGCCCAGCACCCGGATCCCCGGCAGGGGTTTATCCCATGACGGGATCTTCTCTCAGACACGTGCAAAGGCGGCTCAGCCCAAAGGCTCCACGCCAAGGTCCCTGGGACAGCCGAGGTCAAGACACTGAGCCGCCGTCTGAAAAGCAAGGCGGGCCTGTTGAAAAGAGGTCACCGTCCAGAACTCGATACGGGGGAAGCTGCACCGTCACTGTCTGCCGGCAGCGAGAACCGCTCCTTCTGGCTCAGAACCATGTGGCATGTTAGCTGGCATACCCACTCGACTCCGGCCCGCCTGGTGACCACAGTAAGGCACCGGGCCATCACTGGGAGCTGGCTCGGTCTGTGCCGGAGTGGGCCGGACGTGTGCTCAGGAAGGACCCTTCTGGGGACCCTCCAGACAGGCAGGGGGAGCTGTTGCAAATGACGAAGATCGTGTGACACTTTCCAAATCATTTTAACTTTCACAAACCTCATGTTCCTCGCCTGTACTGTGGGAATAGTAGACCCCCAGGACGACGGGGTGGGCAAATTAATAAACCCCAAAGACACGTGGTGGTCAACACGGAGCAGGAGGCCGGTGTTCAGCCCTGGCCCCTCCCCCTCCGAGGGAAAGCCGCCCAGGTCCCCAGTCTGCGGCACAGCCCACGGCACTCGCGGACCCCCAGCCCTCCCTGGGCCCCACTTTCCCGTCAGGTCCCAAGCTATCCCGTCTTGGAAGACATGGGGAGAGAATTCCTTAGCAAACTCTTTTCCTTGGTGTTGAATTCTTTGGCATCCTTGGATCTCTATCTTGCAACACATACGTGCTCTGGGTGACAGCAGAGTACCAGCTCCTTGCCCACATTCTAGAGCGTGCCCGGTGTGAAGCAAACATGCTTAGAAAGACACATGGAACATGTTCCTAGAGTCGGCCCCCAGCCACCCCCTGGGTCACAGAGGAAACTAGCAGAGATTCAGGCCCAGGGGACCTCGGGAACACTCTCTACGCTTGTCACAGTCAAGGCAGGAGGTTCACTCCCCGTCCAACGGGTGTTGCCACCAGAACTGGGCGAATGAGTCACATAGCAGAGTCTACGGAAACTGTCAGAATATCTTCCGGAGGGACAACTTAGGGAGGAACCCTGGAGAAGAAACAAGAGCAAGCCGTATTTGCTTCCTGGAGCCGGGCAAGGGCAGCTGGTCTGGGCGCTCTTTCTCGGAGAGGAAGGGGAAGAGCCGAGGAGAGGAGATCCTGTCGGAGAAGAGAACATTCAGCCCAGCACTTCTCGCCAAAAGTCAGGTCACACCCCAAAGACTGACCCTTCTAATATCTGCCTTGTTGGTGTCCGCAGATCAGCGCGGGACCCGGTGCCAGCGTCGAGCATGTTCACAGACACGCTCCTCCTGGCTGCAGCCTGTCCTTCCACACCCCAGCAGCAGTGAGCCAAGGGCTCCTCACCAAGAGCACATTTCTGTGTGGGAGGACACAGGTAGCCATGGGGATGGTTCCACCTAGTGTCACAGGAGGCAGAAGTCCCAAAGGTAGAAGCCCCTTCACCCCGCCCCCCACCCTGGTTTCTCAGCACCCTAGAGTTGCCCCGCTGGCCTCCGCTGTGCCAGGTCCATGCATTCGGCTTCACGGAAGATGTTCTTTAAGTCTCCTAAACAAAGACTGCCGGGAGTCTCTCTTACAAGTCATAGAACCGTGGTCTGCAGCGTGAGGCTCGGGGACCTCAAAGTTGCAAGGCAGACACGCCAAGTGCAACGCAGGGCTTTTCGGGTCGGGTCACAGTCCAGTGGCCCGTGGGGGGTCTGTTTCCTCTTCTCAGACAAACCAGCGGTGACTCCACTGGCAGGCACCTGGATTTGGGAAGCAGAGGTAGCTCCTTCAGGCCGCCCCAGGTCTGGCGCCTGCGTTTTGCCTGACACACGGGTCTTGGGATGATAATGGGCAAGCTCTCTTCTGATTTCTCTCGTGTGTATGTTCCAGGCGTGGTCAGTGAGTGTTGGAAAGTGAAGCGTGAGTAAGTCTCCCACTAAGCTCCTTAAGTGCTTTGTTCGACCTAACTAAGCATTTTCATTTCATGCAGGCAAAGTGATAGGATGATAGATAGATGATAGATACACAGAGACACTGATGCTGCTTTGCCCCCCCAACCCCCTGCTGCACTGTGGGTCTTGCTGGAGTGGCGTTCTATCGAAGGCTCTCAGGCAGCGGAAGGGAAACAGAGAACGAGACCTGGAGCTCTTCCACGAAGAGGCGGGTGCTGTGGGAAAGCCGGAGAAGCTGGGGGAGAACGGCGGGGGCAGGAGTGTTTGCCACGCTGCATGGACACGGAAGGAAGGCTGCCCCGAGCAGGCAACTTCGCGTACAGAGGACGTGGGGGACCCACCTGTGGGTCCAAGGGAAGAACTGGGGGTCAGGAGCACAACAGCCCTTTCTGTTCCACGAACGGCAAGGGGCTAGTGTTACTGCAGAAGGTGACACCACATAGAGAGGGCAGAGGGGATGCCCTGATGGGCCTTCCAGCTGCAGAGAGAGATCTGTGTCTGCTGAGAACAGGGGGAGACTGAGGGTGTGCATGCAGGGATGCAGGGTGTGGGGTGCAGGCTGCAGGGCGCCCTGAGTGTTCTCAGAGGCAGGGCCGGCACATGGCGGGTGTTGGCTTCGGCGGCAGTCCCCAGGGGGGTTGCGCGTCGTGTTCTGACCCTGCTGGACTGCAAACACCGGAGCCATGAAGCCCGAGCAAGATGCGTCTCCGCACTCGGCACACTCAGGCCACTAAGAAATGTGTGCCCGACAAACGAGCGGCCAGCCCTGCTGAAACCTCGTTCGTGGTTGCCCGAGACGAGAAGGGAATCTGTGGACCCCAGAAATAAGATGAACTCTGTGTGTGACTGTTTAATTGCTTTGTGTATCGAACAGCAAGGCGGCCATGCTTCCCCTGTTTTATAGATAAAGAATCTAAAGACTAGAAACTTTCAGTGAGGACGTGGTGGAAAGAGTGGAACCCAGTCTACGTTTGGGTCCTTCTGTCTGAAAAGTGTGACCCTGTTGGTCCAAACCCCTCTGACTCCATGGGCAAGCCCCCTGCTCGTTCATGAGGGGGACTCTGCTCGGTCGTGGGCTTCGCGGGATTGATGTTTGCAGTGAAGGCCCTCAGTGCTGGTCAGGGTGATGCCGCCAGCCCTGCACAGGGACCCACTCGGCCTCCCAGCTCCCTGTCCGTGCACCGAACTCAGCACAGGGCATCTCCCATTGCCATCGTACCTGAGTGGTTTGCTGGCTAATTCCAGTCCAGGTGGGAGTCTCACAAATGTGGACAGTGCTTCTCAGTAGGTACTTACCTGCCTGCCCTTGTACTCGATCGCCCTCTCCCGCGGTACATGAGGGTCTTTGAGGAAAACCAGTGGGTACGTGTCTGAAGCCTTTCTACTTCTGTTGTGGGCAGCTCATTACCTGTCCATAAACAAGGGATAGAAACAGACATTCAATGTCGCTCTAATCAGGCTGTGATGCTTGAGGATCCTTTTCAAAGTGACAGTCTTCATATTATCATAAACATAATTAGCAAAAGGGCAGATTGGTAAGGCCTGCAGCCTGCCCTGGCAGTGGATTGAAATGGAAGTGGGGCTCACGGCCTCGTGGGGTCCCAGAGACATGGAGGGGTGCCGCATAGGACACACACACACACACACACACACACACACACACACACGATGATTACAGTACAGGTACGCACACTGAAAATCACGTGTTTGCATAACTTGATCTAATGATCCGTGATCAGTCCCAGGAAACCACCCACAATCCCTGAGACAGAACCCTGGACATGGCTTGTCCCGGGCACTTCAGCAGGGCCCCAATAGTTACTCGGTTTGCAAGGCGCCCAACCCAAGTTCATACCCTACCTTAACATACAGACTGCTTCTCCCTCCAGAATGGACGCATCGGACTGCATCTCACCACACAAACAGGACATGAGGCGGCACCAGGGTGACCCCGCGGGGCCTGGAGCAGCCCCATTTCCCTCTGAGCGTCTCTGGGGAGCAAGGTCCCCGGGTCAGCTTCAAAGAAGCCCTGGGGGCAGCTGTTGTGTGTCCAATCAAAAATATGAAGCTCAGAGAACACAGAATCTAGCTAAAGATTATTGGTGGTAATAATGAAGATTTGAAATTTAGGTCCTTAATTTTTAAGGCTGTTTTAATATTGATAATTTAATCTGTGTTATATTAATATTATATCAACATCTATAACAGTGGTGCAATGTATTATTATTTATAATATATTATAATAATTCATGTAATTTGATATATTATCATGACATAATATGAAATATATTACACACTGTTGTACATAATAAACTATACAATGTTGTATAGAACATATGTCATATATGATACCATCACATCATTATGTTATGTAATACAACATATAATATGTAAAGAATATTAAAAAGTCTAGCAAAGCTGTGATGCCGCAAAAATCGACATAACAGTGCCCACACCTTTGGACTAACATGCTAGCGATAGAGCCCTAACGTGCATAAGAGTCTCCTGTCTACTGTAACACAGACGTGAAATGAAATGTGCTCTCTGGCATCATTCACAGAACTGAACTGATGTCACAAGTCAATCAATTAAGTTGGTAGTGACCTGAGCCTGGCTCAGTCCAAGGATATACAACTTTATATAAAAATACACAGATCAAGGCCAAATAAGTAAACTAATTTATCGCACCGGATATCGAGGTGCACTAAGTCGCTGTGGCAAAGGAGCATCACAGATGTTTCCTAGGGGACAGACTCGAAGAAAACAAACTGCACCCAAGGGACCCTGACTGTGGCCCGTCCAACCGAACAGAGCTGAGCATTTCTCTGCTGCTGCGTGTTAGTGAGGAGCCCGCCTGGCCAGTAAGGACAGGAAAGCCCACAGCCATTGCATCGGAGTAGTCGGGACCGCGGCGACGGCTGGAAGCGGAATCCGGTGTCTGTTGTTCTGAGAGCTTTTAGGTGGCCAGAGTGTTTGTACAAATCTGGTGCACGGGTTTGTAAATTTATCCCAAGAAATGCTTACTCTTATAAGGAAGTCTGCCCATTCCAATTCATTGGGGCTTAACCTCAGGAGGTCAAACCACTGCCAGAGGAACCTGACAGTGAAGGAACAGGAGGAAGCCAACGGAAAACTGGGCAAGCCTGGAGTTCGGTAGGAGGTCTGCGCCCAGCCTACCCACACAGACTCCGCGTGATTGGCCTTGGCTTTGTGTAGTCAATCACCTGGCTTTGTGTAATCAATCACCTGTCTCACGAATGGACACACCGCCAGGATTTTCTAGACTTATCGCTTAATTCTTGGAAGGAAGGTCTTTGTCTTTTTTTTTCTTCTTTCAAGTTTTCACGTGAGCGATGCCATAAATTCCACGTCAAATTCCGCTTGCCCACCGATTCCAGGCAAACTGTAGAAACACGTTGCTGGGCTGGGAACCTTCAGCTTCAGGCCACAGTGGGAACCGTGCGACCTTCTCTGCGGGCCACTCTGCGGCCCCGCCTGTGTGGGGGTGGTGGTCTAAAACTGCTCAGCCTCCAGGAGCAGCGGCAGAGGCCACCCGAAGAGCCCCTCTCTGAGCTGACGCCTGTTTCATTCCGGCGAGCTCTCTGCTGTCCCGGTGGGCGTGCATGGGGTGCCCACCCGCGCTGGCCACGTCACTCCCGCGAGGGAGCTCACCAGCTCCGAGACGTGCAGGGAAGTTTGGGTGAACTGCACCGGTCATTAGCACCACAGTCTGCCGTTGAGAGTCCAGGGTCATCACCTCCTAAAACCGGAAACCCAGCTCACAAATGCCCTCATCAACCCTTGTTGGGGTCTAGGTAAATGTTTTTCAAGTCACATTAAGCAACTTTCAGATATAACATCCAGTGATGCTAATAAACCCCACAGGGGATCCAGAGGGTCATTCAGCTTTTGTAGTTTCTGTGAAATCGGGCTGCAGCCTAAGGCAAACGTGTGTGTGTGTGTGTGTGTGTGTGTGTGTGTGTGTGTGTGTTGGGAAGGGTGGGGGGCTGCTGGTCTTGCTTTAACTGATTGAATGTTTTACAACAAAATGACCTTACGTTAACATGCTCCCAAAGAGACTGGCAGCATAAATGTAAGTTTATATGTGTGTGTAAATTATTTTATATTGATGCTATAATTGTTTATAAACTTGGAAATTTTATAACCATTTCAAATCTGACTTGAGTGAGCAAACTCTTGACCTTCCCGCTGAGCTTCGTGAGTCTGTCTCCTGTTGGATTCGATTCCAAAATAGTATTTTCCCCCAAACTCTGAGAAGCAACTGAAATATTATCATTTGGGTAAAGAAATAGCATTCTCAACAAATGTTAGAATATAAAAGTGTACACGATGTTCCATGACAAAGAGTTTTCAAATTAATCTCTGCACAAAAAAATGTCATTTGCTAAAAGAAGAACAAAAATATGTACATGAATCACTGATATTCTGTTACATAATGTTAACAAAACTTTTGTCTTTTGTACTTAAAACAGAAGCACTGTTGGGTAAACTTCCACGACTCCGTGTTTGGGAAACCCCACCCACATTCTCCACAGCCCCGACCAGTGACCGACAACTTCTCTGCAAAACAGCACCTGAAATGGTATTGAGAATTCTATCGTCCCCGGTTCCCCTGTCCCCACGTGACTGCTGAGCTGCCTCCCTACAGAGCTGGGGTGACGGGGGTCCTCCCTGTGGGTCTGTGCCTTCTCTATCCCTGAACACCGAGAAATAAGAAGGCGCCACTCCAAGGATCGGGCACGTTGATCCTGCCTGATGCCCCCTTGCCCTCCATCTGTGGTCATTCTCTGCTTAGGCGCCAGGTGCTCCACCCTCCACAGAACTGATGTTTTTAAAGATTGTATTTATTGATTTTAGAGAGGGGGGAGGGAGGGAGAGAGGGAGAGAAACACCCATGTGAGAGAGACACATCGATTGCTTGCATCTCCAGCACGCCTGACTGGGGACTGAACTCTCAACCCAGGCCTGCGTCCTGGTCAGGAATCGAACTGGAGACTTTTGACTTTGTGAGACGACATCCAACTCACTGAGCAACACGGGCCAGGGCCCGAAGTGATGTTGTTAGTGCAGCTCAGACCGTGAACACTCCCTCCTCACCTACAGGTTCATGTCCAGACGCCCTCACGTATCAGAGTGCCTGTGATTCGCCTGTGCCTGCCCGCGGTCTCAGCCCCTGAGCCCTCCCCAACTGAACTGGACTAAGTGCAGCTCCCGGAGTGCATGGCACCCTTTCTCACCGGGCTTTTCCACCAGCCCTTTGCTCAAAAGCACAGACCTCACTGGCTCCTTTCCCTTTTCCCTGTGGGCTCCCCACCCTGGAATTCCAAGTTATATTCCTCCGAGGAAGGAAGGACAGAAAAGAAAGAAAGAAAGAAAAGAAAAGAAAAGAAAAGAAAAGAAAAGAAAAGAAAAGAAAAGAAAAGAAAAGAAAAGAAAAGAAAAGAAAAGAAAAAAGAAAAAAGGAAAGGAAAGAAATTCAATCCTGTTTGGTTTTTATTATCCAACGTACACACGGCAGCCTCTCAGATCATCAGAACTACAAAGAATTTTTAAACTTGTACAAAGTAGGTGTGATTATAGGGAAAATATTTTCGGATGTGTAATTCATTTTTCTAACTTAATCTTGTTTTCTAGTTCACCTCTGTCTTTCCTTCCTTGTCCTATTCTCACCTGTACAAGTTCAACCTGCAGCAGCGCCTCTAGCACCAAACCTCCTGCTCTCACTAGCCTGTTACCCATTTGCTTGGCTGGCAACCAGCTCAGACAATCTGCAAAATAAAGTAAAAGAGCCTGAGTGAGGAGCCCTCTCATGAGCCCACCTGCAGGCCATGCTAACACACACAGGCACACACGCACATGCATATACACATGTGCACATGCATATATACACATGCATGCACATTCTCTAGGGTTCTTGGTATAGACGATCAACCATGTTCTTGACAGATGTGAATTTTATTAAAACTATGCAGAATCACAGTGAACAGACATGGTAACTTCTCAATTATCGAGGGGCTATAAAGCAATGGCTTAACCTCGGGTCATTTCTGGTCCTAAAATCAGCATCACATTCACAAAGACCAGGACAATCCAAAGAGAGGAGAGTTCAGGCCACCTGTCCCCTTGGACACCAGTTCTCCGCTCTGTAACAGGCAGCCTCATCCGTTCCGGTGCCAGGAAGATTCTGTCACACTCATCTAAGAATTAAAAGCTACACATGGAAAGCTAATAAGAATAGGACTCCTTAGGGAACAGAGTCACCCAGAACATCCGGGGAGGAGCCATTGACAGGGCACACTGGACAAGACTCGACTTTGATGGAGCTTCTCCAGCTTCTGCCCCCCGCCCTCCACCATCTGTGCAGTTCACCAGGGAGCCTGTTACCATGCCCCCCTCCCCTGCCCTGGGCTAGATGCTGGGATTCAGTGAACGCTGGGTTGGCGGGATGTGGCAGCCAGCATTTCCACCGCCAACTCCGAGGTCCCACTGTGGGTGTGGAGGGCGCGCTGCCCGGTGGGGCGTCTGGCTAGTGTGGGCAAGTCAGGGGGCAAGGGTGTTAAGTGTTAACGAGGGCTCTCTGGGGACACTGCCACCCGTGTGGTGCTATGTGGTGGGCGGTGGTTCTCAGTTCAGCCACCGTGAGCAGCGTCCATCACCAGCAAGGCCCGGCTGGCTGTGGAGCTGGGACACACGGGCCGGGATAGTGATGGTGCCAGGACCTCTGATGGACGCATTGGTGAGGAGGTCACCTGCACCAACAGGATGTCCACATGTGTGAACAGTCACCGAAGGGCACTTCTTGTCATGTGGGCAAAACACTTCTCGATGTTTACCATTGTGAACCCCAATCGGAACCTCTAATTGTGAACCTCACCAGACTAAAAAAAAAAACACAACGCCTTACCCAGAGACACAGAGAAGCCAAAACTCTATTTTCTGAAGGGGGGAGGGAAAATGTTAAATTTCATCACTTTGCTCTCATCGGGTGTGACACGTAGATGCTGAGGCACCATCTCATCACAGGTGCTGCCTCCGCCTCCTCCTGCTCCCGGGCATGCGGTCCTTCCACAGACGCGCTCCCGGAGGTTCAGCGGATGGCCCTGGCTGATGGCTCCCGGCCCGGCCACACACCTTCCAGCTTAGGAACTGGAGACTTCACCACTGAGCAAAACCTCCTCATAGGGTTTGTTTCCCCTGCATTGCCCGTTTGCGAGGCTTTTCCCCGACACTTGTCCCAGTCTCAGTGCCTTTGCCTGTGCTTTGCATCTTGATTTTACAATAATCACAACGTCTCGTGTTTTCTAAAAAGTTCCAAGATCGCGGTGCAGCTGTGTGTCCTCAGTTTAGTTCCAAAATCAAAAACCCTGTAATTCCACTGGAGCCGTGAACCACACGGCCATCTAAGACAAGCATTATGGAAGAAATAAACAACATTTTGACTGTTAGCCTGAGTTTGAGGTTTTCAGGTACAGCTGACCCCAGCTGTCAAGTGGAACAGGTCCATTTTTCATGGCTGCACTTTGTGGTTTTGATTTTGGATTTATTTTCAGTCAGCTCCTCCCACGCCGTGGACCGCATCAAAATTAAAATCACCTGTTTTTGGAAAGACGCTGTTAAGAAAATGAAAGCAAAGCCTCGGACTCTTAGGAACACTTATAAATCACACGTCTGTGGCAACGCATAGCTATCCATCACACAGTGAGAATTCCCGAAACACTGTAGGAAGGCAAACGTCAGTGGAAGAGAAGGCAACACAATTGAACACACACTCCCCAAAAGATGAGCCAGTGACAGGTGAGCGTACGTAAAGACACTCACCATCATTGGTCATTAAGAAACCACACACTAAAACATCGTACAACGGAACGATCCACCTAGCGGAAAGGCCCCAATTAGGGCAACTCCAAATACCGCCACGGGAAGCATCGCCCAGGGCTGGGGCCACCGAGAAATGACGCGGCCACAGTCAACGACCAGGTGGCACTGTCCCCGATAAACAAACGCCTGCCTTGTAAACCGTTACATTATTTTTTCTTTGCTTTCACCCAAGGTAAGTGAAAACATGTGCCCATCCAAAAGTCACTCATCACGTTCGCAGTGGATTCATTTGTAATAAATAGCCCAAGACTGGAAAGCACCGAAATGCCCACCCAGGGGTGCCTGGACAGGCAGGTGGTTACACAGTCAGGCGCAGAAAGCTGCTCCGTGACCAGGAGTGAGCACATGACGTCTGCGGCACCGTGAATGAAGCTCAAAAGGACTCTGTGGGGTGAAGCAAGCCAGACGCTCCCTCCCGCGCCCCCAGACAGGTGGGGCCACGTGTCTTCAAGGAAAACATGGCACAGAGCTTCAGAGCATTTAGTATTTTCACTTTATGGCTTTCGATTTCAAATTCTATTTTTAAATTATTATATCTTCTGACCAACAACTTAATTTTCCTTCCTCCTTCATTCAATTCTTAGCGTTCTAACCATTAAAGAAAACATGACAGATTAGAACCTGACTCAGAACTACGTACCCCGGGGAAATGAGTGGCTCTCTGAGGGCAAGGACTGGCAGAGCGCGCTGACCTGCTGTGGTGAGAGGGCCGAGGGCGGACGGGCTGTGACCGCGTGTCTGTGCCGAGTGGGCCCAGGAGTGGGAAGGAATCAAGTTTGAAATCGAAGACACGAGGGGCAAGGGCTTCGAAAAACATCGAGAAGAGAAAGTGTGGTCCAGTCTCCCCTCATTTCCCTCGTGGCTGTTAGGCGCTTGAGGGCCACGCAGGGTCTCCCAGGAAGGGCCGCGCAGCCTGCAGTCCTCACAGAGCTAACTGGTGCTGGTGGCAATGTGGATTTTCAGAAGCGCTTTTGCACCTCCAGGAAAAGGATGCCCTGCCCTGCGTTCCTGTTTTCGTGGCCACGTTGTCATGTCATTAAATGACTGCACGTGACAAAGAATCTTTCTTTTCCTGAGCTGGGTCCAAACTGTGCAGAAACCACTCACGGTGCCCAGGGAGGGGCTCACCTGGGCTTACCTGGTGCACCAGCGTTCCCTCCCTCAGAAATTTTGGTCCTCACTTCAGGCTTGAATCGGGCCACTCCTGCTCCGATGGCACCTCCGCAGAGCTGCCATGGGCTTTCCTGTCTCTGCCAATGTTTTGCCAATGTCACTCTGTTCAATGAGAAGCAGAAAGCTTTTTTGCTTCAAAGGATGGTGTTTCATCTTCTGAACCTGGAAAAACGTGATGTGCTACCCATCATGGCCCCCACCTGGCCCAAGGACCTGTCACCCGCCAGGAGAAGGAAGGCTGTTGTCCACACTCCCAACAGGACAGGAGGCACTTTTGTCCCCACATCCCTGCCTTTCCCAGGAGACAGAGTGGATGCCAGGACCCTCTACCATGACACGACTTTCTCCCCAGGGTTGTTTCCTGCTCCTCCCTCCCCCCCCCCACAATTGTCCATTTGTCAATGTGGGTGGGGGCGAAGTGTGGGCAGGCAGCAGGAAAGAGAGAGACAGGGCGTCTCGAAGTTTTGAACAGAACTGCGACAAGCCTCAGGACCCCCAGAGTAGCTGCTCCTCTGTCTCCTGGGACCTTGTCTGGCTGGTGCCCGTTTGGTTTCCAGGTCTCCAGATTCTCGATGCCTTTCTTTCCAACAGGGATTAACAACACGATGGGTACCCCCACCCAGGGCCATCTGAAGTTCAAGAGTGTGGTCTCATCACGCTGCTCTTCTCCACGTGGAAGCGAGGGTCTGGGCAGGTGGGAGCTGGGAAGCGTCCCCTCGCTTTCCTCTCTGCGCCCAGACTCCCAAGAGAATGACACAGGTGAGGGACAGCAAGCCCATGCCAGGCTCAGGGCTCAGCACCATCCTCCGGGAGGCAGGGCTGCCACGCCCCCTTTCAGGCTGGCAGGGAGGCGTCAGGGGCTCTGCCTGGAGTGGATGTTCCCTGGTCCACAGGTGCTATCACCGTGGCGTCCTCTGTAGGCTCCAGGCCCGGAGTCCTCCCACGGCCTCCAGCTCTGTCCCTGGAACGTAGGTCTGGTCCTGGCTCTGCCTCTCGGTGCCCAGTCTACCTCCTGCAGGCACTGTCCTGTCACACGCATCCTTCCCGCAGGACCCCACTGCCTTGGCCTGCTCCGTGCCTGGCACATGATGCTGCCCTGCATCCCAGGCACCCCGGCCCCAGCCCTGCAGGTCTGCCCACCAAGCTCTCTTTCTTACTGCAGAGCCCAGTGCGACCCCGTCACCCTGCTCAACCCTGCTTAACACGTGTGCACACGCTGTGCTCGGCAGAGCCCCCCTTCCACAGGGCCCCTCAGCAGGGGCGCAACGTGCCGTCTGTGATTTATTACCCTTCCATGGCTCCACCTCCCACACTAAGTCAGGTTTGTAAATGCCTTTGCTTTGTGTCTCAGGGCTTTGTCCTTGAATTTGAAGCACCAATTACGGACGGCGGTGAGGGCGCGTCCATGCGGTGGGCCGGTCCATCTCGGGGCAGCTTCCCATCCTCCTCTCCAAAACCGAAATGAAACTTCTGATGTGAGCCAAGAGGTGTGCCTCCCCTGCTCCCTCTGCTCGCTCTGATTCCTGTAAAACGTGGACTGAGTGTCGTTGGGTTAAATTGTCCAACTCGAGTCTGCTGAGAGGAGATTTCCGAGGTTCACTGCGAAAGAAATTAAAAACCTATAAAGAGGTATGGGGTCTGGAGAACTCCAGCAGGACAAGGAAATGAAACCTAAGTGCCGTGGCTGCTCTCGCTTTGACCCCGAGCTCCCTGACAGGGGACTAAGCTCATGCAGCCTCTGTGTTTGCCGGACGTGGACCCCGCAGGGGTCAGACCCAGTCTCTCTGCTGATGGGCCTTGGGAGGCCCTCAGGGGGAGCCCCTGCCCTCCCTCGGACCTTGGAAGAGTGAAGGGAGACTCTGAAGGTCGAGGGCAGGAAGTGACACAGTGACGCAGCGGGAGGCGGGGGCTCCTGGGCAGCTGGCAGTGACCACGGGCACGACAGGTGTGCTGCTGGGGGGACGCTGCCCAGGCAACGCCGGATGATAAACGGACTTTTATTTCACAGAAGGACAGGAAGGACAGGTAGAGAGCACAGCCCTGTCCTGAAGGGCCATGCAGGGCCTGCAGCTACTTAGCTATAAAGCAAAATACCCCCTGAGGATGTGTGGCGGGGCTGAAGTCGCTCACGCCGGGATTCCGGGGCAGAAAACACACTGCGGCCCCAGCAGCATGTTGCTCACCCAAGCCAACAGTTCCTCCTCAGAAACGGACACAAGGCCGAGGAGCCCCCTTGAACTTGCAGCCCGCTGCCCCCAGGGGGCGGGAGCCATCAGGTGCAGCCCACCCTCCACCAGAGCTCTGCAGAGGACGGGCGTGCCTCTCCTGTGGGCTCAGGAGGGGTGGCCCAGCGGGTGCCAGCTGAGAGAGTGGCAATGAGCAAGCTGGAAAAGAGAGGGCGCTGAGGAAGTCCTCATCTGCAGAGAAAGTAAAGTGCACCGTGTGTGCACACGTGTGTGCATGTGTGCATACGTGTGAGTTGCCCAGTGTGGGTCAGAGGTAAGAAGCTGAACTGAAGGGTGGACTGCGGTGTGCCCTTGACCTGGAATGTCTGAGTATCATCTCGTGAGAAGAAGCATTTAGGACACAGACACACACGGGGACAACCCTGTGCACACGGACAGGACGGCGATCCACATGCCCAGGAGAGGGGCCTCCAGAGAAACGGACGCTGCAGGCACATCGGCCTTGGATGTCTGGCCTCCAGAGCTGAGGAGAGAGGTTTCTGCTGTTTGAGAGCCCACGGCCTGCGGTGCTTTGCTGAGGCACCAAGGACACAGCCGCGGGGCAGAGAAGGTAGAGGCGCCCTCCGCAGGCTAAGGGGCCTCCTTCAGCAGCAGGCTGGCATCGGTGGCATCAGTGCAGGGCCCTTCTGAGACTGGGTCGGCCTCGGGGTGAGAGATTGATCCCGAAATGCACAGCTCGAACGCCAGCAGAGCCAGAGTGTCTCGGCTGAGGCTCAAAGGCTGCTGACCATGGGAACATTGTCACAACAAAAGGGGCTGCAGGGTCCGGTGCGGGTCTGGCCCTCGCCTCATGGGCCTCTGTGACAAGTACTCACCCTATCAGAGCCACGGCCACTCGGCACCAGGACCCTCTGTCACCCCAGTGGGGCAGGTGGCCACGTCCCCTCCGAGTGTAAAATTCATCTCCCAAATGCTTTGTCCGGAGCCCTGGATAGCTGGACCAGGATGCACTTCCATCTCTAGGTCTGAAAAATATGTCTCCCGAAAGGAAACACTCCAAAGTGTCATTCTGATGCCTGTATTCAGGTCCCCTCCCTCTGTTTGGCGTGCCAGGGTTCCTGGTCACAGCTGTAAAAGATGCGTGGACAACCGCCCCGTGGCTTGGCGATGTCTTCAAAGCTCTGTTACGGATGCCAACGTCACCAGACCACGAGGAGCCTGCGATAATTATCCTTAAAACATTAGCTTAACTTTCCGTTTTATTGGGGAATTATACAATAAAAGTGTGATTTATAACACACAGCAAATTAAAAATATTAATAATGGCCAATTTATATTCAAAGAGTATTTAATGCCCTTTCAGGGATATATCTTTGTTCTTTCGAGTAATCCTTTATTTTAAATTTAGCGATTTCAGAGAAAAGCAGCAACGGCAAGGCTGTCTGTCTTCCTGATAGCTTCTCGGCCTGCGTGAGGCAGCCTGCATCGACCTTCAAACACCTTCTACTGCTCCACGGCCACAGGGCTGCATTAACACCCTCACCCCGCCCCCCCTCCAATTACCTGGCTCGTTCTATATACCGTTCCCCACAGGGAAACACACGGCTGAAGTTCGGATATTTAAACACTAATTTAAAAATTCATTAGTGTAGTGAATTAATTTCCTCCCTTTGTGTTTTCCTCTCCCTCTTGATAGCCATCAGACTCGGAGAAGCAATCGCGTTGCTCCTACACCGACAACCGGCGCTCGCTGTAATTACTCGGGTGGGTCCCCCGTGAGTCGGCAACGCCAGGAAATAAACCTGAGCCCAAGGAAACGGGAGCGGGCGGCGTTCCAGGCCAGACCGCGCCTTTGACAGGGTGAACATTTCGGCGGGGCTCTGGGGCAGACAGCCCGCCGCAGCGCCTCCTGCTCCGAAAGTCTTGGGCTGAGACGTGACACTGGGGAGCCACACATTAACCAGGGCACCACAAGCAGAGAAAGGGGACCCTTGAAACGATCAGCAACGTAATGTAAGTCCCCCCAAAAGACACTCGGGGGCTAACATGGCAGGAATATTCTCCACAGATGCTGCCGCTTTTAGGTCAGGGGGCTTGGAGAATTTCCGCCCTGACGGAGTGGGCAGGAGATTCAGTACAATTTAACCTTTGAAGAACACCAGTGCGCCGAATAACCAGCTGGATGCATCCAGCGCCCACTGAGCACCGCTGGAGGATGCACGTCGTTCACAGGGAAGTCAGGCCGCTTATGTTTCTCATTATTTGTCCTCGTCCCTTAGAAACGTGTGTTCATTAAAGAGGGGAGAGCAAAGGGGAGGCTAGGGTTTTATATCTTTTTACCTTGCAATAAACTGTTTACCAAACATCTGCCTGAAGATCAAAGAAGAGTGTTTTAAAATGAATAGAATTTAGATTATTATCAGTTTTCATCTCTCATTTACTAAAAGCTAAGCATGTCTTCAAAGGCTCTTCCTAAAGATCAGCCACTCCTGTGGGCTCTCCGCCCATCACACCAGCCACATTAGCACCTCTGGTTTTCATCTAAATCCCATTAGACCAGAGGAAAACGCTCAGTTTCTGTCCTCAGAGACTTTCACCACTGCCCATCTTGTCGCAGGCTCTGGAAGCTTCCAGAGTGAATGAGAAACTTTGTCAGCCTGCTCAGATCCTGCCAGACGCTGCTGTCTTCGGGGACATCACTCTGTCTGTCCAATTCCAAGGAAATGATTCGGGATGAGCTCCCCCCATAAAGAACACTACACATGGATTGACAGGAAAACGCTCAGGGGTTGTTAGGGGTTGGGGGGGGGCGGGCGGGACGGATGGACAGAGCACAGAGGGATTTTACGGCAGGAGAAACACCAATTATGAGACCGTAATGCAGTGTGTGTTCGCTGTCCACTGGTCCAAACCACAGAAGTCACAACGGCCAGGGCGACCCTAGTGTAAACTGTGGACCTGGGAGGTGACGACGTGTCCAAGCAGGTTCATCAGCTGGGACAGACGTGCCATCCATTGGGGACGTTGTTGGCGGGGGAGGCTGTGCGTTTGCGGGGGAGCAGGGGCTGTGTGGGAAATTTCTGCACCATCCTCTCCACTTTGCTGTGAACCCTAAAATGACCCCCAAAAACAAAACGGCTTAGTTCAAAGTAGTAACAGTGTGTATATCCGGACGGAAGCTTGGGCGATTTGAAACGGGCTCTAAGGTGTGGAGCCGCCTCGCACTTGTCTGTCACCGGGACGCCCCTCACGAGGAGGGTGGAGGGTGGATCAGCCTGCCGGGCTTCGTTCACCCACAGGTGCCGTGCCTGCCTGTCCTGGCAGGTTCAGAGGCCGTACACTGTCCACCTTCGGTGTGGTTTCTGAACACTCCCAGGGGCCCACGCCCCTCTGCCCTTGGCAGAGAGGGGCCTCACTCCAGGAAAGCAGACGTTCGGAGGGGCACCAGATTTTGCAGCTGGAAAGTGATTCTTATTGTGGTCTGTTGTTGAGTAATAAATCAGCTCACCCCTAGAGCGTGACGCAGCAAGGATGTGTTAGCTCGGTGTGGAGATCCAGGGCGCTGCCTGGCTCGGGGAGCTGACCAGGGCTGACACAAGGCGTCGGGCAGCCTGTGTCTTCCGGCGGAGACATCACTCTGGAAGGACTCCGGAAGGATCCAAGCCAAGCTGCCTTGCTTTGTCAGCCAACTTCATAGCCTTGTGACGGGAGGGCTATGGTCCCGGTGTCTCTAGGGACTGTCAGCCGGGGTCCCCTCTCAACAACCTGAGGTCTCCCATATTCCTGACCGCACGACCCCCATTTTAAGTCCAACAACAGAGTGCCTCACGTGGATGGAGCCCCCTCTGGCCAGGAGGAGCCCTGTCTGTGGCGTGGACACCCTCATGAAGCCGCACTCACGGAGGAGAACCACCCCAATTTCAGCTCAGCAGATCTGAATCTGACCCCACCGCTGGCACCTTTCCCTGCAGTGAAGCTCAGAGCTCAACCAAGCACTGGACGAGGGTGTTTGTGGCCGCGAGGCAGGCGTCCTGGGTCACCTGAGAACTCCACCAGCTGCCTTGACCTCCCTCTAATCAAACACTATGATGACATGCTGGAAAGTCTAATGACCTAACATGGCGTGAACGGCACACTGAGAACCCCCATCCACTGAAAGGGCACCACATCGCACTGTCCACTGAGAAAGACTGGCCGTTTTTACAGAGAGGATGGTCACAGGTGTCAGGACACCACTAATGTGGACACTCGGGACAGTTTTCTCGGGAAGAGCAGAGTTTTACGCGGAGAAGCCGCGTCTGTTCACTAATTTCACTTGGAGAGAAGGCTGGGGAGGAGCTTCGTCTTCCCGACTGGATAGCTCAGAAATTCCGGGACAGAAAGGAAGGAACTTTTTTGGCATCACCCAGATGTCAGTGACCGGTGATCGTCTCCAGGCCAATCTTGTGTCCCTTTGAGCCAAGTCCTGTGTGAGCGGACAAGCTCCCTGGTGTCATCATCTACCCACTGGGGACCCACGAGTCTTTGTCCCCGCTGCTGGCCCAGAGCTGACCTTCTGTGGGGTGAAGACACCAGCCAAGTGACCGGTGTCCCTGGTCCCCCGTTACCAACCCTTATCCCCTGTGACTCCGCCATGCCACGTTCACTGTGTGGAGTTCTTCCTGAGCTCCACACAGTGAACACGCAGTGAACACACAGCGAACATGCATCAGACACGCAGCGTCCCCTCCCGCCATCTTGGCCACAGGGGAGGAAGCTGTCCTACCCAGTGGGGGTCGAGGCTCCGAGCGGTGAAGAGGCTCAGCCAGAGGGCGGGGCTGACAGGCCGGAGCTGGACCCAAACCCAGGACACCTGCCGCAGGCCAGGACGGCCCCCTGTGCTGAGGGGCGGGGCCCCTGGTGCACTTCAAGCTGCCAGAGTGAACGGGAAAGACCACCTTCGGGCTGCAATGAAGCCACAAACACATTTTCTGTAAATAAAACAGATGCGCTCAGAGCCTGAGTCCTGCCAAACTCAGCACAAGCGAGGGCACCTGGTGTGCTTCTTCCTGGAGTCACGGCGCAGCCTCAGGCAGGTGTGTGGGGCAGGTGTGGATCACACATGGGCGTGTGGGGCCCGCAGCCCGCAGCCGGCCAGGCCAGGGCCCTGAGGGCAGGAGCGGCGACAGGCTGTCCATGCTGCCGACACCTTAGCGAAAGGGCCAAGGTGGAAACACCAGACTCGGAGGCTGAAATGAAGTCAGGATCGCACACTCAGATGGGTCCATGTCAAAATCTGCAGAAAGCCATCAAGGAAATACCCACCGAGTGTTAGTAGCAATGATTGAATTAGAATACAATTGCTGTGCTTTTGTCTATCCACTTCCTCATATTTTCCCTAATTTCTATAATAACGATGTCAGGTTTCTACAATGCCAATGAAAACAATAGAAACTTTAAGAGAATGAAGAAAACCCCTTCACGTTTGGTGAGTGGGTGCGCCTTCCCTGGTCCGCGTCAGGCCTCGCCGACAGGAAGTTACCTGCAGGACTCAGAGCCTCCGAGACGCAGAGAAGACAGTCACAAATCGCCCTCCGGTGACACCGCCTGTCGGCCTATTCCCAGACACTCTGATCTCGGCTGCCACGGTGAACAAGGATCTGAAATGAAAACCTTTCACACGAACAAGGGAGACACGTCTTCCACGAAGCAAGTCACGTGGTCCAGAGCAGCGGTCCCGGTCGGAAACTGTACCCAGGGCTCCGCACGACCCTGCACATGACAAGGGAAGGAGCTGGCATCAGAGACTCGTCGCCAACAGAAACGGCTCACCGCAAACACCGCCGGAAACCTGCTGGCCTGCACATTAGGCAAATGTGCCTGTTTTAAAGTTCCTGTCGCATGCCAGATTTGCCCAGCTCCTGAATGACCATTTTGTCTTTGGAATCTCACAATGCCCTAATTTCTGGGAGAATAATATGGTTTAAAAGGTCTGGGCAGGATAGTTAAATTCGTAAGGAACATACCCCTTTGTCTCGAAACCCGCTCCATAGGGCCAGCCCCGGTGCAGGGCCAGCCCGCCAGGACACCTGCCCCCTCGGGCTGCTGTGACCGCCCCCCCTCACCTTGTCACTGCACTCGGCACAGCGCATGCTCTGGTGCTGATTCCGTCCGTCTCTGTCCATCTGCCTCTCCCTGTCTAGGTCTTAGCTTCTCGAGGTCACAAACTGTTCATTTTCAAGTCTAGAGAGCAAAGCAGCGACTCAACCAAAGAAATAACTGAATAATGTGTAATTTCTTCAAGGCAAGCAAAACTATGAAAGTGGCACCCGCACGTCCCCCCCTTCTTGTCTTACGCCCGTCTGCACCCCACAATCACTGCCCCCACCCCCCCACCCGAGAAAACTTCCCATGGAGAGCAGCCCCACAAACTCAGAATCAAAGCCGGATCTCAGCAAAGGTGGGGTGTGCGTCCCCTGTGGCCACAGGGCCAAGCCAGCTGCCTGGGGTGGGGTGGGGGATGGACGTACACGCCATGGGGCAAGTCTGGGTTCAAACCCATGTGACCACTGACCGCAGGTGTGGCCTCCAACGAGTCACTGATCTCCTGGCCTTGGTCCCTAGCATGCGGAGCAAATACGGTAACAGACATTTCGGTGAAGAAAGAGCCCACACATCATGGAGCTCCGGAGACACGGGCACAGTGGGTGGCAGCACCCTGTCCCCAAGGTCTCCCTTCGGCCTGCGAGCGACACCCACACTGGCCATTATGGGGAGGAACACAGCCGGACTCTTTCTCCCGAGTTCCCTTCTCCAGAAACATCATCTCCGGCGTGGACACTGAGCTCTCAAACCGAATGTGAAAGAAGGGAAATTGAGTCACAGCAGGACCTTCACAGCGCTCAGCCTAAACCCCTCTGCCAGACTCGTAGAAAATTAAGACCAAACCTGGCTCCCCCACCCCCACCCCAATTTCCTCAAGCTGCTGGAGGAAAACTGAGCTTTAGTGGACACCCCCATGAATTCACCAATTCAGTTTTAGGCAGCTATGCAAACACGGGGCTTAATTTTGCTTCCTTTACGAATGGGGGCAGAGAACCTCCAGAGGTAGTAAATCAAGGTCAATTATTTTCGTTACCCAGCCCTTCCCCATGAAACTCCAAGTCAGCAGCCGAAATGACCAGCCTCTTAAAAATAATTGAAAGCAGACATCCTGAAAACCCTGGACAGGGAGCGCTGGCAGCCCCGGGCGCCTCCTCCGTGGACAGCCACGCCTTTGTTCCTTAGAAAAGGACGTTTTCTCATTTTCTTTTCAACAGAAGCTCATCGCCCATGCACGTGAGGCATACATGTCCAACAAAATTTTACTCTTTTTTAATTTCAGCAAGTTAATGTCAACACATGTTACTCATTTCTGCTGCCCAGCCGGTCTCGGTGGGGAGTCCGGAAGCACGGCCAAGCCGAGTTTAATGAGCTGGTGGCTGTTCAGCAGCGCTCGCCCCGCAGGAGGCCAGATGGACCTTCAATTACTCCCTCCACATGCCTTTCTGGAATGTGCCCAGGCTGCCCCCGTGTCGCTGGCACACCACTCACTTCTGCGAATCCTCGCTTTGGGGTTCTCCCCACGCACCTTCGTGGGTTGTCCGGGGCCAGTGCTAACCCCAGGCACGGGCTCACCGCACCGGCAGCGGCAGCCCCAGCAGCCGAAGGCCTGCGTCGCTGCTCCCGTGTCCTTTCAGAGAAACAACACTCCCCTTCCGTCCCCTGGAGCTCATTTACTTCCCATCCCTCCGCCAACAGGGAAACAAGCCACCGGCCCTGGCGCACGTTTCTTTGAGGTGGACAAGCCAAGTTTTTACTTTTTACTCTGTTTGAATCTGCTGAACCCATGTCAATGTGTAAATTGGGGAGAAGCCTGGCTTCCCTGTCAGATCTACTTATAATGGCTGATGGCTTTTTAACCATTCTCCCTGTAAAACAGAAAAAAGGTGCACAACTTTGGACGTAGTCAAATCTCCTTTAAATAACAGCATGACTAGAGGACTCCCAGTTGTCACAATAAATGAGCAAACAGACTGACCTCTGGCCACTCTTACACACACGTCAACTCCACACATCCGCCCGCCAGCCACGTGCTGAGCGCCCGCCACACACGGGGGACTCGGTGTCTCGGGGTCACACAAGCAGGCCGAACACTGATTCTCGGGCCACAGTCTCTGGTCCTAAGAACAAGAGTCCAGAAGACAGGAAGCCACACACAGGGTGGGAATGAAAGGCGGTCTGATATACGCACAACGTTCCCCGTCCCCAAGCACTGGGCTCAGACAGAGAGGCTTTCCAAGGAAGGTGCTTGTCTTGTTCATCCTTACGTCTTTAGAAACCCAGCAAAGTGGCTGCTTCCAAGGGCATGAGTTTTCATCTATGAGAGGAGAGAAAAGTAATGAACTCGTGAACTATTCGGGATTCTGTCTAAAAGCAAAGGCATCCGTAAGGCTCTGAGAAGTGACCACTAGCTAGATGGATTCAGTAAAAGAGGAACATAGTGTGTACAGAAACTGTCTTTCCCGTGGTCCCCCATCTGCCTCCAGGTGCCCTTCCTGCCCACGCTCAGTTTACCTGGATACGCAGGTCCTCGAGACCCAGCTCCCGAGGACCAGTCCTGCGCACGGCAAGAACTGCTAACTTGGTGTCGGGACAACTGGCCTTTACACCGGACTCTGACACGTGTGACTCACCCACTCCTTCAGTGACCTGCTGTGACTCTGCCCCAGACACGTGTTGACCAATGACCGAGGCTGGAAGGGTGGCCCACACAAAGGGACCAAAGACAGACAGAGGAGTCATCTTCAGGTCAACTCCGAGCAGCCCGTAAGCCATCCTGCAAAGGTGTTTCCAAGGGGGAGGGTACAGAAACACCCAACTCGGGTCTTGCTTCTTGAGGCATATTTTTTCCTAATAAGTGAAGATTCAAGGCACGCTATTATATTGAACACTTCCTGTGGGCCAACAATATTTATAGAAGTACAACTCCATAATCTTTTCTCCAACCGCACCCCAAACACAGGCCAGCTCTCTAGATCCTTAGACCACGCTCCCGGAGTCTCTAAAGTTTCTCAGTGACTCTCCCAGAGGAGGAAGCTCCGGGACTTTGCTGACAAAACCAGTAACGGTGACCGTCGTACTGAAGCACTGGCTGTACGCAGCCCTTCTGCCTTGTCCCAAACACACTGGCCCGAGACCTACACGTAGAGAACTCATCCCCCAAGTCCGTCAGACATTTAAAACTCCACCATCACAGCCTTGTGCTCTGTGCCCGGGACTTACACACAGAGAACCGACACTGTCAAGTGTCAGCTCAAGTTCACTATCACTGAGAAGGCAAGTTTGGGTTCAAACTCAGGCATTTGATTTCTGAAAAAGACCACATTACACGGCCAAGGTTGTAGAGACCCATGTTCCTAGGTATCCGTCGTGACTTTATATTTATCATTCAAAACTCTTGGTAAAAATAAATAAAGAGGAAACTTCATTCCAGCAATTAATTTAACAGAAGTCAAGTCAAATACCCGCTCATTGTAGAAGCAAATAAACTTAGTGGAAGACAAGGGAGTGCATTGTCTTAAGCTTTTCAACATTTTGCCTGAATTTTTAATCTCTCAAGTGCATACTTCATCAGAAAATATTTTTAAATCACTTTGCAACTGCATCATTAGATCTCACTTTTAAAAACTTCTATTATGCACAACTACCACGCGGGTACCTACACCACGGACACATCAGGCTGCCAGTGTGCCTCCAAACCGTGAGACGCATGGATGCGAAAACCCTCTCCGTCTGGCTAGACATCTCCTTCCGCAGACCCGGAGACCCAGAGTCTGGCCAGCCGCGCTGAGTGCTCCACGCTTGTCACTTAACTTCGGCCTGGACCTTACCCTCCCCCCTGGCTCAGGCCAACCACCTCTCAAACGTCCTTCTTTGGCCGCTTTTTTAAAAATGTGAAGATTGTGTGTGTTTGCTTAGCCCTTCGTCATGGCTGAAGTCACGACTCAAAAACAGGGTCTAGGCAGAGCTCATGAACTCTTTAGGTGGAGTAGATTGAAATAAGTTAAACAGTGTGATTTTATAACCGAAATAACTCAAGTACGATGCTTCCAGAGAAGTGACCCAAACAATACGAGAAGCCAAAGGGAGAAAACAGGGAGCCCTGGTCCCTGTTAATGTGGCGTGATCTGGTCTTCTGAATCCTGGGATGGCATTCTTGAGAATATAAACCCTTTTAAGTAATTTTTATGGCCTTCAGTGCACTGGAAATAAAATACGAAAGACTGGCTTTATTTTCCTACCAAAAATAACGCCATTAGTCAGGTTAACATTAGATTGAACAGCAGTGCTATTAATGGAAAAAAGTGTATTGTTATAGCGAATTGTTCATAAATTGGGCCTCGGGTGCATTTTTCAGTCAAAGACTGTTTGGGGGGAAAACAAATAAAAATGTTCTGTCTGTATTGTGTTCTTCCGGCTGAGATGAGGCCACTCACATCACCCCTGCTCAGCCAATAGACAAGAGCCAGAATTGTCCTTCTGTCCCCGCCACCTGCAGAGCTGTGACAATCCGGATGGAGGGTCAGGGGAACATCCATCCCGAAATTCTAGGTGCACAAACACAGCAAACCCAGAAAAAGAAAGCGGCCCTCTCCCCCCAACAAGCCGCTTGCCAGCCTGCCACCAGCACGGAAGTCCAGGGCTTCTGAGTCCAGGTCAAGAGCAGGAGTGAGGAAGCCGCAGAGCGAGTGATCAGCTGAGCATCAGATGCCCAGGGCCCACAGAGGGGGCAAAGGGTGTTGCTGTTCCCCCAGAATGTGACACCTAGGAGGTGCTTGGTCCCTCGATGGCACCAGGGCTCTGGGGATTCCTTGGCAACCAGTTCCTGGGGAGGGTGGGTGAAGGACCTCTGTTTTGGTAAAATGTCCTGTCAAGCTGCAGGCACATCACACTCAGAACGTGCGGTGTGGCGAAGAGCAGCAGGGCCGGGACGTCAGGGACAGCAAACCCCCCTCCCCTTCCCCCTCCCCCTCCTTATCTTTCTTCCCCTTCCCCTCCCCCACCCCCTCCCCCTCCTTCTTCTTCTATCCAATCTGGGCACTATGTGAAAATTTATTTGATTCAGTGTTTTCTTTTCATGATTACAAACATATTTATAATTTTAGGCTTTTTTCCTCTTTGGTTAATGTTCTAACACAGAAAACATTTTCTATTTTTTTCCCTTCGGTTCCTGGAGAAGCCACCTTCTACAAGGTGCAGTCAGTGCCTTGAAACCATAGCAAGGTGACCTGAGAGGCACCAGAGGAGCCCACTGGCCACCCTGAGCTGTCCAGCCCGGATGCTGGACGACACCTGAGCCTCAAGGGGAAGCGCTGGAGCTGCTATCCCAGGAGATGAGAGAGAGAGAACACCAGGTCCAGGAAGGGAAGGCGCCTTCTTTTTCTGGGTCCCTTCATGACCGGGAATGACAACACTTCAGACTGTGCCAGGAGACAGAGGACAAGTGTTTTCAGGGTGCGGCTCCGCCCTCACAGAGGGGTGACTGAAGTGTCCACTTGGGACTAGAGCCAACGCGTCATTGGCTGGCGGCGACAGTCCCCACAGCTTTCTCGGTGCTTTTCCACGGTGGCAACCCCCTCCTCCCGCAGCCTTGTGTGAAACGACCGGACAGGTGTCCCGTTTCCCTCACAAACCTCAACACGTTTCCAAGTCCAGTGCCTTGGTTGGCCTGTGACCTCAGCTCCTTGAACGGTTCCAGAAAGTGTTCAGACTTGTGAGCGGTGTGGCTTTTTCTCACGGTGGCGCTGCTCTTCGTGGCTTCCCCTAATCTGTAGAGCCATCTGACAGAAAGCCTTGCCACCCTTGGCCAGGTTATAAGGAAGCACCGGTCAGTGCTCCTCACAGTCACAGGTTAAACTGAACGCTCACAGGGACCCGAGACGGACTTTGTTACCGACGGTCTCCCCACTGCTGCCTGTGAGGTGGAGAAGCGGGGGGGGTTTCAGCATCTCCCGAGGGGCAGAGTAGGGGTCTGGGCAGAGTCCCCCCATGGAGGCCTCTGCAACAGGTCAGAGAAACCAGTCAGACTCCGTCATACTGATGTATGTAACCTGTCTTACGCCTTCACGGCTGACGTGTGCGGTGTGGCGCGTTCGCATAGATTCCGAATAACGCACCTGAACCGATAATGCAGACACTGCAAGAATGCATGTGAGCGAAAGGGTAACGCCAGCACGTGAGAGAGATGGCCTGGAGGGTGGCGGAAGTGGACTGGAGACGAGAATGGAGAGAATAAATAACAAGAACTAATAAAAGTGCGAGTCGGCAATTACTGCAGGCCGCACGTAGTGCCTTGCACAAATTAACTTCTTTAATCCTCAGAACAAGCTGAAGAGATGGAGCTGCTATTGTCTTTTACAAACGAGAAGACCGAGCACAGAGCGACGGGATAAACAGCCCAGACCTCACAAAGAACGAAGCAGAAAATAAAACAAGAAGATCGATGATGACAAGGGACCGGGCGCTCAGGACAACAATGAGCTCAACCCTCTGTGCCCGAAGTTTAATAATGATAGTAATAACAATGATAAACTCCAAAGTGGCCACAGCAAAAAACAAAACAAAACCAGGCACGAACTGGTCTTCTCAGACTGTTTATTGTAATTAGTCTAATAGAAGCCGATGTCAGCAGTTATTTTTCTGAAAGTGAGACTCCACGTCACAGTGACAGAAGCGACGGGAACGGTTATTCTGCGCCATTTGGGGATCCTAGCTGGGTATCCCTCACGTTTTCGATCTCCTCACATTTTGTTTGATTTTGGTTCTAATTTTGGTTTCAACCAGCAGGAACGCAGACAGAACGTGAGTCCATCTTCATTTCTGGAAGGACATAACTCCAACGGTGTGCGCGTTAAATTGCTCCATGTGTCCCCTCCCCCCGCCCCCGTGACCTGCACTTAGATGGCCAGCCTCCGCCGGACTGGGAAATCTAGGGGGAGCTTGAGAGCGCCATTGAAAGGAGTCAGGTGAAGACAGGTGCTGGCAAATGACTTTCCTTCCTTGCTGCCCTTCATTCTGGGAGAAGAGTCACTGTGCCTGTCGTCCTCTGTCCCACCAAGGACTTTTTCTTCGGTCGTCACCAATCTCAGACCAGGGAACCTCGCTGCCTCTCAGCTAACTTTGAGTTTCAGATTCTGTTCACATCACAAGGAGTCCAAGCCTGTCTCCTCTACCTGAGCACTCCATGGCTAGCAACCCACACCCAGCTCCTACATCACGCAGGCCCGGCCCCTCCCCACGACGGAGCTGCGCATGGAGCTCGGCAAACGCAGGTCTCCCCGATCTCCCTGGAGGACACAAGGGGCCTCCAGGGCCAACGCTGTCCAGAAAATGTTGGTAGCAACGGGGAAAGTTGGGGGTGGAGGCAATTTTCTTAAATCACGAAGCCACCGCCATGAAGAGCACGGTGGGAGGGCCAATGCCCTTGCCCACAGCGTGCCTGTGTGGCCAGGCCTCCTGAGCAGGAATGTTTTTTGTTTAAACACTCGCTGCATCAGACGGCACAGACCGAGCTGCAGTGAATTCACACCAGTCTGAATCACAGCAGCCAGAGAACAGCTCTGGGTCCCTCTGGAGGCTCCCGGCTGCAATATTCTCGTGAAAGACCAGAGGCCGAGAATCAGATCCGCTACTGGCTTTGGCAGCAGCAGGGAGAACAGGGACCGAAATGCTCAAGTCCCACCAGTGAGGCCCCTCACGGCCCTGGCGTCTCATCAGCCAGGACACAGCCCGAGGCGACGCCACCGTACCCCCCACCCCCTCCTAGAGGCAGAGGTCTGGAGACACTGAGCTCATGGCTCAGTTTGCTTCTCAGGGAGGCGACCTGACTGCAGCAGGAGCCTCTCAAACGAAACTTTGTAAGAATCGTTTTCAGTGCAAAGTGCAAGGAAAATGCTTGTGTTGGTCTCTCGTTTTCACTTCCACTTGCATTTGCCACAGGGCGACCTGTTCCCTGTTGGCCGACCGACATCTCACTGTTGGCAGCTTTGGCCAAGCTCCTCTGTGAGGTCCTGGCGGGAGGGGGTGGCCTGTTTGCCTGGGCAACGTGTAAAACCCGTGATTGGCACTTGGCAGTTCGATAAAAACAAATATGCGATTTTATAATAGGTGACATAATAAAACAGGCCTCTTTAAAAAGTATACAAGTTTTAGAAATCCAGACAGGTCCTCGCCATTGGCAGGAGAGCATAAAAATTCTGCCCCCAAACTGGTCCTCACCCCAAACGGCTTGCTCACAGCCTGTGCAGAGAACGCGGTCATTACATATTTAAATGGTATATACACATGCACATAGATGCTTTATATGTATAAATATATATTTATATATGTGTATTTCTATATAAATATATTTATAACTATGATATAAATATTCATATTTATTATATACTATAATATAAATATTTCTATTTTATTATATAACAGCAATAATGAAATATAAATATATATTTAATATACAAATATGTATATTATATATAATTAAGGAGTGACATTTTATTATATTTATTCATTGTAATCAAAGCTATCAATTTTCCAATAGAAAACTCCTATTGTGAATTTTTGGACGAACAATATAGGAAAATAGACCTCCGGCCAAGATGGAGGCGTAGGTAGAAAGACTGTGCCTCCTCGCACAGCCAAAAGAAGGACAACAAATTTAAAAACAAAAAACAACCAGAACTGACAGAAAATCAAACCATATGGAAGTCCAACAATCAGAGTTAAAGAAAAAACACTCACCCGGACTGGTAGGAGGGCGGAGACAGGCAGCCGGGTGGACAGGACTCGGGGCAAGGGGGCAGCTGGAGGACCAGGCGGTCCCACATTTGCGTGCAGATAAACCAGGAGGAACAACTGGGGAGCGAGACAGACCCACCATCCGGGGTCCCAGCAGGGAAATAAAGCCTCAAACCCTCTGACTGAAAACACCTGTGGGGGTTGAGGCAGTGGCAGGAGAATCTCCCCGCCTCATAGGAGAGTCCATTGGAGAGACCCACAGGGTCCTAGAACGTACACAAACCACCCACACGGGAATTAGCACCAGAAGGGCCCAATTGGCTTGTGGGTAGCTCGGAAAGTGACTGAGAACCGGCAGAGAGCAGAGCAACCGCCATTGTTCCCTCTCGGACCCTCCCCCACATGCAGCGTCACAACGCAGCGACGTGGGTGGCCCCGCCCTGGTGAACACCTAAGGCTCCGCCCCTTATACGTAACAGGCGCGCCAAGCCAAGAAAAAAAATGACCCAAATGAAAGAACAGATCAAAGCTCCAGAAAGATACAATTAAGCAATGAAGAGATAACCAAACTATCAGATGCACAGTTCAAAACACTGGTAATCAAGATGCTCACAGAATTGGTTGAAAATGGTCGCAAATTAGATGAACAGATGAAGGCTATGCTAAGTGAAATAAAGGAAAATGTACAGGGAACCCACAGTGACGGGAAAGAAATCGGGACTCAAATCAATGGTTTAGACCAGAAGGAAGAAAGAAACATTCAACCGGAACAGAATGAAGAAACAAGAATTCAAAAATATGAGGAGAGTCTTAGGAACCTCCAGGACAACTTTAAATGTTCCAACATCCGAATCATAGGGGTGCCCGAGGGAGAAAGGGAAGAGCAAGAAATTGAAAACATAATGAAGGAGAACTTTTCTAATCTGGCAAAGGAAATAGACCTCCAGGATGTCCAGGAAGCTCAGAGAGTCCCAAAGAAGTTGGACCCAAGGAAGCACACACCAAGGCACATCATAATTACATTAGCCAAGATTAAAGACAAGGAGAGAATCTTAAAAGCAGCAAGAGAAAAGGAGACAGTTTACGTACAAAGGAGTGCCCATAAGACTGTCCGCTGATGTCTCAAAAGAAACCTTGCAGGCAAGAAGGGGCTGGAAAAAAGTATTCCAAGTCATGAAAGGCAAGGACCTACATCCAAGATGACTCTATCCAGCAAAGCTATCATGTAGAATGGAAGGGCAGATAAAGTGCTTCCCAGGTATGGTCAAGTTAAAGGAGTTCATCATCACCGAGCCCTTATTATATGAAATGTTAAAGAGACTTATCTAAGAAAAAGAAGATAAAAAATAGGAACAGTAAAATGACAACAAACCCACAGCTATTAACAACTGAACCTAAAAACACAAAAACAAAAGAAAACTAAGGAAACAACTAGAACAGGAACAGAATCACAGAGATGGAGATCACATGGAGGGTTATCAGTGGGGAGGGGAGGGGGGAGAATCGGGATAAAGGTCCAGGGAATAAAAAGCATTAACGGTACGTAGAAGACAGACAGGGGGAGGTAAAGAATAGAACAGGAAATGTAGAAGCCAAAGAACTGATATATATGACCCATGGGCATGAGCTAAGGAAGGGGGAATGCTGGTGGGAGGGAAGGTGCAGGGCAGAGGGGGGAATAAAGGGGGGAAAATGGGGCAACTGTAATAGCATAATCAATGAAATATATTTAAAAAACAGTGTAGGAAAGTAGAATGGTTATTCATTTGTATATTAAAAAGAATGTAATATTATATAAAATTTAGGAAAAATTATATCTTTTGAGCCAGACTAATAGAGATTGGGTTATATGATATTCTATTATTTGTGGTTTTGCTTTGAGCACCAACATGGGTAATCGGAAACAGAATTATTTTTAAGAACCGTATTTACAGTTAAGTTTTAGATTAAATTCGTGCCCTGAATCTTTTTTTATTGCTGACACTGTTGCAGAGGCCCCCACCCACCCCCCGCCCCCACCACACTGCTGCCTGTATCTGTGAGTCGCGGACACGTGGGCTCCTTCAGTGACAAGCTGTACTTGGGAATGTGTCGTATCTTGGGATAATGAGTGAAAAGTCGATTGTCCACTTGGCACCTTGGCTCCTGGACATTTCATGACTGAGGACAACTCCAGAATGATGTTAAACACCACGCACAATTACTCTCCTCTGATCTAGACCAAGGAAAAAAGGGGAGAAGAAAGTAACGGAGAGACGGAGTGAATCAAAGACAATTTTCCCACCAACCGAACCAGCGAAACTGCCCCTGTGGCACATCTCCAGGTCCGACATTCATGAGCAAATTTTCCTCAATGCATGCCCGAGTCAGGCCCGTGCAAAAACATCGAAGTAGAAAATATGAGACAGCAATTGTGACAATTACCTTAAGTCTCCTCGTGAAATATTTTGACAGCATCTCCTTCAAAAACTAGCTCACGTCTTTTGTTTTCCTCCCTCCTTCCTTCCATTTGATTAACCAAAACTCTGCTGAGCATCTTCTGAGCATCCAGAATTTGTGCTGGAGGCAGGGCTCTGTCCTGTCTGTTGCTAGTTTGTTTCCAGAACAGGAAGTCATGTCCAACACAGAGCCTCCGGCTCTGACGAGGTATGAGGGAGCTGCCTCCTACTGGAATGTGGAGCCAGGCCCTCGATTCCCTGTGCTCACAGGCAACACGGGTCACAGACCACGAGGTCACACGGGGTCTGAGACAGGACCGGCGGGCGGACCGGCCGAGCAGAGCCCTCCCGCACCCTGAGCTGCGTGTGCAGCCTGGAGACTCGGGCTCTGAGAACAGGGAGCATCTGGGGACCTCGAAGCTGGCTGGACAGACGTTTCCTGCTAAATGCCAGTGAGTGTTTTAGCTTTGCAGGTCCTGTGGTCGCTGCTGCTGTCACTGAGGATGAAGGCACGCACACACCTTACCTCATCAACAGCCGCGGGCATGTCCGGGAAAGCCTCCTGGGGTGGCAGGTGGGGAGCAGGTGTTTCCGGCCACGCACGGGGGATGCAGGCCTGGCAGCCCTGAATCACGTCGTGCTCGCTAAATCCGGTGAAATCCAGGAGTCGGTGCCGTGCAAACAATAACCCTTGGTGATTAGAGTCTGTCCTGAGATGTGTGTGTTTCTAGCTTCTATTTTTAAATAATTGTATAGGCCTCCTTTGAGACTATTTATACAAGTGAATAGAGATGCAGATCTCTACTAATCAATCACTTAATAACATAAAGATTTGCTGTGGGCATGTGAACTTTTCTCTGAGGACATTAACTGCAGGATTTTGATTAAAAATATAATTTTCAAAGACAGTATGACCTTGCCCCCACATGCATAAAATATCAGCTTTCTCTGCATTTGGAATGAAACAACGAAGTGCAAGGTGCTCCTTGCTCTCAAAGTCCAGCTTAGACTAAAAAGTGATAAATCTCTGCTTTATATGTTATGATGCCTGTCTTCGATCTTTCTGTGTAGCTTTATTGTGTTGCTTTATATAAATGCATCAAACTTAGATAACCCTTCAGAATGCTCACCTAATCGGCCTCGATTCCTTTGATCTGCAGAAGGAGCTTATTAATCATAGCAAACTAATTTGTGCTGCTTTATCTAAAGCCTTTGGCGGAGTTCACCGTGCACCCAGAATTAACTAACTTAGCTACCACTCCCACAACCCAGCCAGACTCCTGTGCCGGTAATTGTGTTTAACGTTTTGATTATTTTACAGTGAATGACCCACCCCTACGATATGCCAAACATGTTTAATGAAATTGTGAAGCTGAAGTTTACAAGCTTTCTATAGTTTTACTCTTAATATTCAAAAACCTAGAGCTTTTATGATAGACGGCACAAACTAGAAAACTGAACCCGAGTGCATTATTCCCTGGAAACATGCATTTAACTTAAAATGAGTGGGAGATAAATACAGAGTATTTTTCTCTAAGCATCCATTTTTCTGTCTTCAAAATAAAGTGAATCAGATGAGAAAGTTGTCGGGCCCTACTCAAACACGGAGAGCTACATTTACTTTCTAAATAATGTGTTTGTTACTTAGGGCAGAACTACAGAAAACGGAGAAGGACCAATGAGTTTTGAGGGAGTGTGAGGGGAATATTTAAAATCAATATTTAATAATCACCACAGAGTTACAGTATGGCAGCCACTGGGTTACACTGGATATTATCACATCCAATCCTCATAACAAGCTTCTTACGATCACCCGTAGTGAACTCCCCAATTTCGCACGCCCCGGTAGGTCGCAGACCAGCCTTTGGCGATATCGGGATTTTGAATGTGTCTCTATTACGTGACACCAGTTCTTAGCTCTCCTGTAGGTTGTCACCACGAAGAGACAATGAAGGGACAATGGGTGACCTTGGAGTACCTGCTGGGCTCCTGCTGAGGCTGGACGTTTGCCTGGAATCCCTGGCACATGCCCACACACTAAAGGAATTAAGATGCCTCCAACCTTTCACGGTTGCAAATAATCTCACCAAGTTATTTATTTCCCCATTTGTGTAATTTATGGCACTCGGGCACTGAAACTGAATATTCCCTTGTGATCTAAAAATCCAGGAGCAGCTTTTCCGCCCCACCATCCCAGGAGCACCGCCAAGGTGATTTTCGTAAAAGCCCTTCAGGGAGGCCGTCCTCAAGGAGGGTGACGTAGCGGAAAGGCCAGAGTCCAGGACAAGAAGAGGACCCCGTGATAAGCCAGGACAGGTCCTGGCTGGCAGGCAACTGGAAGGTGACATACATACTTTGTGTGACCTCAACATCAAAGGGTCCACTCTTCAACTGGTGTTGGGACTTCTCGGTGGTGCTAAGAAGAGGCAGGAGTCTCGTGCCCCTCCCCAGAGGAACAAACACATGAGAAAGAGGAGAGGCTGGCAGTCCTGGAATACACCAGGGAGCGTGAGAGGGACAAACTCAGTCTCGTCCCTTTGTTGGGAGGGCCCCTCCAGCCAGCATGGTGCTATCGTGTCATGGCCAGCCGCTTGGACAGACGTCATTACTGTGGCTGTGGGTCCAACTGATGGCTTCAACGCACTGGAAGACAAGGAGTCAGGTATGGCTTCACTGACAACAGAAACTAGCTGAAAAAGAAAAGCATCCAGGAGGAGAGGGTAGGACCCTGGAGGTCAGCCTCGCTCACAGTGAGGCGTCCAGCCGTGATCTTCGAGACGAACAAGAGGAGCAGGCAGAAGGCCCCGGGCCAGGAACGGGGAGGTGCATCTTGGGCTGAAGATGGAGTCCTGCGGGCGCACCCCAGCGCGGCAACCCCAGGATGCCGAGAGGCTGTTTCTGATAGACACAAGAACTTGGTCTCTTTAACACCTGCAAGGAAGGGAACGCACGGAGAGACTGAACACGGTGCTAGCCCGCCCTCAGCCACAGTGAAAAGCACGGCACCGCCGGGCGGGGCTCGAAGTCTACACCTTGTCCTAGAAACATTAAGTGTCCCACAGTTTTGCCTCAGAGGTCACATAGGGCTTCACTCTTTAACGTTTTACATTGATTACTGCTTAAAATGTTTAGCTTTTTACACAGACATATGTTAGGTGATTTTAACAAGTCTTACCTACTGAGACTGTTCAATACATTTCCAGTGATCAATAATGGTTTCTGTTGTATAGAATCGACCATTATGGGACGACTGCATTAAACATATGTTTCAAATGGATGCAGAAAGTTGGAAATCACTCCTGCAGGCGAATCTGTTAAGTTGTATGTAAAACCACTAAGAGGCGTCTGGGTGGATGTTCGAGCGGCCGGCACAAGTGCCAGGGCTTTAGGGGAAATAATGACAAGTCACAGCAATAAGAGGCCAACAGCCAACGAAGAGCACCTCATGGAGAAGGGATGAGAGAGTCTATTCATATTTACCTTACTGTGAAACGTCAATGTTTCTCAAGCTAAAGGGCCACCGTTAGTGCAAATGAAGCTGTCATATATGTCACTGATCTGGTGACAGATTAACAGCGTGTATGCCTGAGAATTTAGAGGTAAGCTACAAGTCACACCGGAACAAGTTCAGACTCAGAAACAAAAGCGGGTTGTGACAGTCTTTATTTTGATCAAATTAGATGGTTAAAGACAAAGAAAATCATGCTTTTGCCCTGACTGGTGGGGCTCAGTGGGTCAGGCATTGTCCCACAAGCCTAAAGGTCGCCAGTTCGATTCCCCGTCAGGGCACGTGCCTGGGTTGTGAGGCAGGTTCCCGGTTGGGGCGCATTTGAGAAGCAACCAGTTCATGTTTATCTTGCACGCCGATGTTCCTTTCCCTCTCTTTCCCCTCCCTCCCCCTCTCTCTAAAAATAAATAAACACAGTGTCTGAAAAAAGAAAAGCACGCGGTTTAGTAAAACAAAAGAATCTGTTTTGCTGAATCAGACAACAGTGATGGGTGTTTTAAAGCTCTCACCAGTACATGCGATTTGGCCCAAGTCCCCGCGTGGAGTTAGATGGCCGTGACCGAGCCACTTGTCTGGAAAGTGTGACTCTTCCCCGTCACGGTTTTTATCCACAAGCGTGGCGAGCAGTTAAGTCTCAAATCAGCGTAAAACAGTGTAGGGGTGTAATCACGGTACAGACAGACCTCCTTCCCGGGGAGCGGGCCAGCGCGCCAGCCCGCCGCGTTCACCACACGAGCCCTGGACCACAGGTAAGCAAACGTTAGGCCCCCACAAATGCCTCTGTGGCTGAAGAGACAGGATGTCGGCCTTCGGTCCTTAGCACAGCATCTAGTCTCTCTTGCTGGTAAAGTAAATGGATCAAATCAGTTCTAATTTGTTTCTGGGTATAATGCACAATTAAAACATATTCTGATATGCCCCTACTTAAAAATAGTCTTTAATCCAATGTTTGTTGAATGAATGGAGTTGATCAAAATATGTGGCACCCATAACTGGGGTCCTAATGGCTATAGATGGGGGGACAGCAGGACAATTCACTGAGACAGGACAGACTGAGAGGAGCAGGTGGGAGGCAGAGCACAGGGCACAGCTGGACACACGGAGATGCCCAGGGACGTCCCTGGAGGGTCCAAGGGGGCGGGGCAGGTGAGCAATGTCCCCTGAAAAGCCGGGGCTCAGGGCAGAGGTCTAGGTTAAAAATTCTCATTTTAGGGGTTTGGGCTTCTAGATAATACATAGAACCACTTGCGTTTTCTTCTGCAAAATAACTGTTCACGCCGCTATGAAGACACCGACCTGGAAAAATTGTTACAGCTCAGCTTGCTCATCACAGGGGAGAGGAAAAGCATGAGAATGCCTTCGACAAGCAGAAAAACCGAAAACAACGGCATGAATCATAGGCAGTGACTTAACGTGATATCGACAAGCACTTTGGATAAATCGAGGGGAAGGCTGCGCTACAGTATTAAGTAAAAACCTATGGTATAAACAGTTTGAACTCAGCTACAACAGTTTTAAAGCCCAAAGGGAAAGAAAGAAAAGACTAGAAAGAACGTAACAAAATAACAGAGGTTATCTCTGCACCGGGGAAACACGCGTGAATGAGACAGAAACTCCTCTATATGGAGGTTTCCAGACACGCTACCCTGAGCATTAATTAATTGTGTGCTATCAAACTGTTTTAAAAGAAGAAAAAGACAGCGTCTAGTTACCTCTTATAAGAGACGAGTCACTAACAGCCTCGCTCTGGCAATTGCGCAGGGAAAGCAGTAAGACAAATTGACCGCCTCGTGAGAAAAATTTAATAAGCAGGAGGCTCTGCTGATGGATGCCATCGATTGCATTTTATTGGCGTGGGGTTCCCAGGCCCACTGGCCAGCGCATCCTCAGCTCCATCTCTGCTTCGCTGTTAATAAATACCCGACGTGCCCAGTGGGGACGCAGCTCTGGTGGTCTGACTGGGCATTGACCAGCGGCAGGCCCAGAGACCTTGAACTTTGCCTTTGATTGCTTCTTCTGTTTATCGGCCAGATTCACACGGATGCCCTCCCCATTTCTTTTTCTTAAAAAAAAAAAATTTTAATCCATAACGCAAATGAGTTCAGTTGGAAAGATTCAGTCGTGAGAAGACTCGCTGGTTGAAGGGACCATGGAGAGCCGTGGCCGCTCTGGTTTTGGGCAGGAATTCGGACTAACATGGAGCAGGGTGGGCAGGGTGCAGCCGATGATGTGGACACAGTGAGGGCAAGAAAGGGAATCCTCATCTCTAGTGAGAGACGCCCGCCGTGCTTGAGCCCGCCGTGAACTGGGAATGCTACACCTCGTCACACGCTTGAGCACAGGATTTAACAACCTGCACGAGAAAACCTGGCACAGGGCCTGCCTGCGGGTGCTCAGCGGCCACAGCCACTTGTGCTTCATCTGCGCATTTCCAGTTCCTTCCTTCCTTCCTCCAGAAAGTTACTCTTTTAAAAACCCACCCTGTGGATGGCTTTCTCCGAACGACGCCCTGTATTTGAAGTTCTCGCCTTAGCACGCCCGCTCTTACAGTCGCTCAGGGTCGAGACTCAGAGTCAGCCCTCTCTCTCTGCCTCATGCTCCGTAGCAGCACATCCGCAAACACTCTGGCTCTGCCTTTAAAATCCATCCCTCACCCGGCCATTCCTCACTGGACCCCCCACATCCTGCAGGGAGACCCTGTCTCTGCCCCCAATAGCTGGAGTATCTTCCCAGTTGTCCCCTCCTTTGCCCATGCCTGCCTTCTGTCGTTGTGTGGGGAAGCCCCCAGAACGGTCTCCGTAAAGCGCAGGTGTGGGCACCTGCCTCCCCTACACAGAGAGGTGCTGTTGCTCAGCACGCACACACCACGGAGCGGCGGAGCCCGGGTGACCCACGACACAGCTTCAGTCCCGCAGGGCCCCAACCGAAGGCTGGGCCACATGTGCCCGACCGTCACTCCTTCACCTTGGCTCTCATGCGGCAGAGGTGGGAAGAGAGCCGGGGCCCGTGTCTGTCCCTCGGGCCCACCTGGGCCTGCTCTGTGGCCGGCGTGCCTGAGTTGCCACAGAGAGCATGGCCCCCCAGCTGTCACCTGCAAACCGAGCCAGAGGACCAAGATCCTGGACCTAGAGTCACCCGACACCAGGCAGGTCAGTCTGACCTGACAGGGTTCCCGAGGAGCCCGCATGATTCTCTGTTTTGTAAGGGACGTTGCTCAGTGTTACAGAAGATGTGTGTGTGTGTCTGTTTGCGTGTCCCTGTGTGTCCGTTTGTGTGACCCTAACCCATCAGTGATGCCAGGTAGTCCCACCCCACTCTCAGTCTTGGGAAAGTCAGATAAACAAAATAAATGGGATTTTAACAACACAATGGTAAAGATTGTTCCCATGCTGGTTGTTTATAGCTAAAGCCTCAAAACAGACAACACACCTCCCTTTCAGACTGAGTAGATTACAGAAATAACACTTTTTTAAAAACTCTCATCCAGCTTATTGAAAAAGGATCACTAGGGGTTACTTACCATTGTACAACCAGCAAGTTCAAAGGCCTCTCACATTGTCAAAGTTCCGTGTCACGGAAAAGGTCTGCATTCTCTCTCATGGAGAAATTTCCCTGTAATTTCGTCTTCCCCAGATGACAGTTGTTTAGATTTAAAAGCTCACAAAATCTTTACCTGAAAGAATTCCAGGGCATGTCTCCCCCAAGAACGCTATTCAGAGCTCCCTCCACGGGCCGGGCGGCGGCGATGAAATGAGCTTTGACTGTTAAACGTTCATGCGCATGCTCGCCACTCACTGAATAAATATTTATTCTGCGCTGAGTCTGTATGAGACACTAGGTTTGCAGTGGGAATACAGAGCGAGTGACGTAGGTTTCCCAACCCCCAAAATGATGTTGTTACACAGATGGGACCCGTCACAGGAACTGGGGGACAGTCACCTGTCGGGATCCCCACAGGAGCCCAGCCAGTTAAGCCACCACAGAAAGACAGCGACATACCCTGAATGTCCTGGAGGACACGGAGCCAGCTGTGCTGGGTGCTGCTCAACCAGATCTCATCTCTCAAGCTCTCCAAACCTGCCCTTTGAACTGTCCCCAGCCAGGGACCAAAGTAGCGGACAGACCAGCCTTCAAAGAGGAAATGTCCCGTTTGACCTTCATTTGCAATCTTGCAAAATCCTCGTCTTTAAACCTCCCTCCTTATGCATGATGGATATCCCAGTGCAGAGAGGCGCGATCCTCAGTGTGGTCCTCTGCAGGACAGAAGCGTCCCGGAGCCCGTGCCACCAGAGAGAGGGGCAGGCACGGAGGCGAGGGAGAGGTGGACCAGGCTGGACTAGTCCTCACTGGGTGACTTCCCTGAGCAAGTTTCTTCCTTGGTGTCGGAGGTGAAACCGGCCCTGCTGACCCAGCAGGGTCACAGTGCAAGTCCAGTGGGACACCGCCATTTAGAGAGACCCCACAGAGCTGGGGTCCGAGTCACAGCAGGGCTCGGGTTTGATATCTGCCACTTAGTGTCCCTTTGCTCGCTGCTGGTTCAGCTGCCACTGCCAAGAGCCACGAAGAACAGCCGCCGGGGGGCCCCCGTGATGGGTGTGAGGCTCTCTCTCGTCCTGACCACCAAGTCCTCAGAGCATCAGTGTTCACAGCCAGCACGGAGTGGGAAATCCACAGGCACAGGCACAGAGATGGTGCATCCCACTCCTTGGTCACATGATATGAATTTGGGATCACTGGGAAGATGACTCACCCCATAGGCTTCGGTGTTAGCCCACCTTCGACGACACCTGTCATTTACCTTTCATACCTTGTCCTTGTTCTAAAGGCTGTACATGTGAAAATGCCCAGGAAAGGACCAAAAAGAAATTATTACTAACCTTCATGTGGATGAGGTGTCAATTCCAGGCCCTACTGACCATGGGCTGAAACCAGAGGTTTCCATGCTAATCGCTGGCCAAACGTTCTGGAGACAGGACAGGAAACTCGTGCTAAGTGCGGGAGGAGAAGGGGGCGAGGAGGGGCCTCGGGGGTCCAGGGAGGCCCGAGCAGGCCTGGGAAGGTGCAGCAGATAGCAGCTCTAGGTGCAGTGCTTGCTCCTGGTGCCTCATGCTCAGGTTCGTGCTGGGGGCCCTGAGGCAGGATGAGGAAGGAACACACCCTGAGTGTCAGGAGGCGGACTGTGGACAGTAGGACCTCTGCCAAGGTCAGCACTGCTGGGTTTCCGGCAGTCGCTGTCGGAGCAGGCACTCTTCCCCATGGTGGAAACCACTGGAACGCTGGCAGGAGCGCCCAGCGTTCATTGCCTGGGTCAGGACCCGTTTTCTCTGGAGGCCCATCATTCTAGGAAATTGCGGATTCCTGGGGCCCCAGGCCCAGCAGAGGGAACAGCAGGCATTACTATGAGAAGGTCACCGTCACACCCCAGGCACTGGGCCAGCTCCGTCGCAGGGGCCCGGGACACGCATCAGTCATGGAGGTCTCCAGCCCAGGCCACGTCCACCCACAACGGGCTCATATCCAGCACAGACCTGTGTGGAAGTTCCCTCAGCCCCGCAGACAGTGACCAGAGCGACTGCAGGGTCTTCTCTTTCTTAAAATCGCCCATCGAGGACCTGCCTGACATTTCGTGCATCCAGATGCCTACTCTCCCTGAGCACACATGTGTGCAGGCACACACACACACACACACACACTTCAAAGACACACAACTTCCTGGACTTAACAAAGCACCCTGCAGACCGCTGGGAGAAGCCAGCACCACCCCAAACTAGCGCGGTGCTGCCTCTCCTTCGTGGCGGTGTGTGGCACCGCGGGCTCGGGTCGTGTCTCCTTTCCTACACGGCCCTGACATGCCTCAGTCCGGGCAGATGATTCTCCTTCCCCCCCGGAAAGGACGGGGAGACCAGACAAGGTCACTCCATGCTGGGGACGCCAACAGGTAATGAAGAAAAAGCGGGTGTGGGTTTCTGAGTAGAAAGCATGACTCTCAAAACTTCATCCCAAAAATGTGACTGTGAGCCTAGCGCCTGGCACGGATGGCTCACAGCGATTTTCACCTGGAAAATTAAGGTTCTAAGTGTCCTCTGATAAGAAGTTATTTAACTCGTCTCTCTCCCCCGTGTGAAACAAAAGTCAGTAAAGGAAGTTGGAAATCATTCATGGTGTAAGAAAACATTCCCCATATCAAAGAGCAGGCGGGAAGCAAGAAAGATGCTCGAGGCACTGGCGAGCCCTGTTCCTGGTGCTCAGTGACTGTGCCCTCGTCGGCCAAGGAGAGTTCACCCAGCACTAACGGTGTGGGTTCCCAGTAGCCGCCCTCCCCTCTGTGATTTCTCTGCGTTCTCCATGAGTATTATTTTATAACTAAGAAAAATATCATGATAAAAACATGTTTCTCTCTGTATTACCCAGTTTTGAATCCAAAACGCCTTTAATAGATATCTCCTGTAAGTACGTCTGCTTCCCACAACAGTTTCAGTGGTTTCTAAGGAAAGACACACAAGAACAGGAAGCTCTGGCTGTTGATTGGTCGGGAATCAATAGGTTAAAACAGCGAGTCTCCGGGAAATGGAAGTTGGCCGTTTTTTAGTTTTTCAGACCACAGCATCATAATTACTTCACATTTTTCACCCAGTAATTAAGGCCCAAGGGCAGGGCCTTTCTTAAGTGCTAATCACGATCAGGGTTAACCGCCAAGGACGAGCTTCTCCTTTATTGCTTAATTATATCAAATCAATTTAGTTCTCATTTTTTGCAAAGCAGCAGTGTCTTCTAGCAAACCATTTCAGCAGAGTTCTGAATATTTGCTTGTGAAATGAACGACTGTATTTTATTCCATTAGGTTAATGTCTTTTGTAACATCAGAGACATACACACTTCAAAAATGGGGGGTTGTAAGACACTGCAAGTGTTTCATGACATACATTAGAGAGAGTTGACACTCACTGGTACACCATCAGTCACTGAGAGAACTTGCCACCACATAAAAAGCCTAAAAGGGAAAATAGAAGGAAGTCACCAACTCCAGTGCACACTGAGGATGGAAACGCGTCACCGCGGTCTGCCAGGTGGGGCAGCTGCCCTCTCCTTGCACGAGAATGTCGCCCCCTTCAGCAAACCGTGACATTTTATGTTCAATTTACATCTGAGCGCCAAATATCACTGACTAAATCAGAGGGACATTTATCTCTCCCTCGTGTGAAGGCGGTAGCAGTGTCTGCAGCCCGAGGTCTCTCTGCAGCTCCACCATCAGCAGCGACCTTGGCTTCCTGTCCCCCTTCGGCTCCACTGCACCACACAAACACGGGGCAGGTCCCGGAGCAGGTGTGCCCGGGGGCACCAGCCACCTCCTGATCCTAGAGACTCACTCCACACAGCGAGGGGGCAGGCAGACGGGCCGCCAAAAGTCTGCCTTGTGAGCAACATTAACTTCCACATTTTTAGGAATTGCCTTAGCTATTTTTCTAGAAAACGCTGCAACTTTCCCTTTGATTTACAAAAATGCATCCCTGTTGCAAAGCTGGAACTTTTCAGAGCAGCTTCTTTCCAAAAAGGAAAGAAAAACCGACAGAAGCTCCTTTTTTTAATAAGGTAGATGAGCTCCGTGCAGACAGACACAAATCTCATCTGACGGGAAAGCTGCCGTGTCAGGTAGTAACTAACCACTGTATCTGCAATAGTATTTCGGGTTGGTAGCACGTAAGGAAATCTTATTTTTTTTCATCAAAGAAGATCATTTTGAAAGTTGATTTTAAAATATCACAATGTTGCGTCAAAATTCTTTCTAGAAGAACACATCTTAGAGTCTTCTGGAAGTCACCTGTGACCCTGAAATGTCACAAATATCTGGAGAAACTCGGCAGATGGTAATGCCACAAAAACAGACATGTCCTGCATCTTAAACACATGTTATAAATAAGTCCCTGCCTTTTCTCTAGGTTCGAGGGGACATCGAGATTACATCAAAGGGAAAACTGGTCACGTCTACCCACCTAACACTGTACTCTTAAATCTTCACATGAATACCCTTCATTCATTTTATAAAGGAATACTGGAATGCCCATGGCTTGTCTTGCATGTATGTGTTCAGTCTCTTTATTAGAGTAAAGACATTTCATATTTTACTTTCTGAGTCAGCACAAAATCACACCATACGTTAAATTCTCTTAGTTAATGAAGCCAATTACCCATGTCTCAGACATTCACATATACTAACAACACTGTGCTTTAATTGTAGAGACCGTTTCTTAATCGGATTGTCATATACAGTACTTAAAGAATAAACAAGAAAAAGACATTAATTGCTATTTTATTTTTAAAACAGCAATTTATTCTTTCTCTACCTAAACAACGCCGACACGTTCATGACAGAATAGTTGGAAACCACAGAGGATCAGGGAAAATCAGCTGCCTGCGTCACATCGATTAACAAGCACAAATTTTCTCCCAGTTTTTACAGCTACCACCGTGTCACACACCTGTTTATATTTTATCAATATGATATTTTATTGCCATATTTTATCAGCTATCATTTTGTCGTGAGTGTCATTGTGGCTTTTAGAGTTCAAGAAGTAGGTGGACTGTACACGGCATTTCCAGTTGATGGATAATTTGGCGGTGCCCATTTTTCATCACTGTGAGGAATACCACGTTGCTCAGCACTTACGATTTTATGCAGCACATGCGGCTGGAAGGTGCACTATGGGACCACTCACCGCTGACAATAAACACATCATTATCCTTACCATCAGTGAGCTTGCTGCAGTGGGAAGATGAATATTCAAATGAGTCATTTGAAAACAAGGTGCAAAGTGACCTGGGATCAGAGGTGTCTAGTAAAGACTCCTGTTTTCTTGGATAGGTGGGACTCCGAAGGAAGGAAGGCAGCTACCCACGATAAAGCCTGTGTGCAGTGGGGATTTCTGGGAGACTTTTAAAGGTGCATGAGAATCACGTGGATTTACAGGGAAAGGGCTTGTCCTGTCCAGGAAGGACAAAGAGACGGACTCAGCAGGACAGCTCTGCAGGGCGCTGGCTGGCAACAGGCACCGACCCCAGGAACCTGTGGGATGAGACAAAGACCCAGCCCACCAGGGACTTGTTAGGGTGTGGTGGCCAGCACTTATAATACTATCTGGAGAAGACCCGTGATGGAAAATGCCATGAGCACCTACAACAACTTTTCAAAAAGTCATTTCATGATATACTCGGGGAGCCAAAGACATCGGTGCGATGGGAGTCGCTAAGAAGAAAACGAGGAAGACCCGATTCGCCTGCACACTGAGTAGCTGAACAAGGGGCAGTGTTCAGAGTCCAGCCAAACAGGACACACATGAGGCAACGGGACCGTGAAGCGTCCACATCAGCAGCCTCATGTGCTGCCATGTCATGGCTTGGACACTCCCGGGAAAGGGAAAGAAGTCACAGCACTGTCATGACGAGATGTCCCAAAAATCTACCTACAAAGTGCATCTGAAGGGAATGGTCGGACCCCTTTCTGGAGTGTTTAGTGGCACTAACATCAGAGGAAAATGTCACATTTATAGAAGTAATAAAACCCCAACGTACCAATAGAAATGTAAAAAGAAAATTAGGCCGTATTTGAGGCTACTTGTCTGTTGTTGCTGGTCCCCAGGTTCTGCACAAATTACTGGAAAAAACAGAGTAAATAGGCCCCTCAGTAGTGACTGCTTTTGTCCGATTACATGTAAAGAGAACACATTTGCATCAAAGAGCGGTTAAAGCGAGCATTCAGACATTGGGACAGTGATTTCCTCTGTGTGTGTAGTGAGTTTAAAAGCACTATCTTCCATGTACATAAAAATAGTAATTTTTCAAAGATATTGTACACACTTGTCACTGACTCTTCAACCTCACCACAGGGCGGGCTGGGACAGTGGGCATATTTGGGTTCCTCCGAGAAGAAATCCGTGCCATCCAGAAGCTTGACATGTCCCAAGTTTATAAAAAAACCCAACAACAAACACACGTGATAATTATGAGCCACAGTGTGAGGAGGGTGAGGCTCTGCTGTAGCTTTGTCACTGTTGACATCATTTGGATAGCAGTAAGCAAATCACTACAGTTTCATGATTTTATTGCATAATCCTGCAAGAATATCCGAAAGGAAGTTTTTCCCAGTTAAGAAAATAACTTCCTTTCAATTCTTGGCAGTTACTAGTCTGTCCCCAGACCCAGCATGGCCAAAGTCACACACAACAGACAAGGGACCGCATCGATTTCTCGAATTTTACTTTGTTTTCCGGCACAAATCACAAGCCCAGTGATTCGCTCACTTATGCAAAGGAGAATTTTTACCTGAGAGGAGAATGTTGAAATGCTCGTCAATCTAAACATAAATGGGCTCTAGACAGGCAATGAGACCACATTTGATTTATTCAGGGCTGTCCAGCAACCTCACGTCATCCAGGTAGATTATCACCTGGACAGACAGAGTCCACGTGCCCTCGCACAGAGATCCACGTAAAATGAAACTCTGTCAGCTCTTCCGCTTGCCGTTCACTCCATGGACAGAAGATCGAAACCCTATGGTTACTCACAATCATCAAGAAGTCAACTCGGGTTGCGAGGCATGTAGTTCCCAAGAACAGCCAACCCCGCGCAACATGGGGTTAAGAAGGCTCCATATAAAACTAGCTGTGAACATTTCCAGCTCACCGTCCTTGTTTGAAATTTCAGCCTGGAGGCGACTTACTTCCTAGCCAGCGTTTGGTGGCTGCCCTTCATTCCATCATGGGTGTCCTGCATCTGTGAGCATCTGCACGTTAACCACGCACCCACACTAGAAGCGTGCACCCACGTCAGAACTGGCTTGGGTGGATTCAGCCCACAATGATTGGGTTCCACTCAACTGCTCAGGATCCTAAACGTCACGGCTTGGGTAACTTAAAACACTGATATTCTTCTTATTTTCCTCTGAAATATCAACCCCAGATAATCTCCCTGACGCCATCACTTTCAGTTCAGGGCAGCGGCCTCATTCACTGGTGGCAGTAAAACCAGAGGCTCCTTAACACGCAGAGGCTGACTGCTCCAAGCTTCAGGGACAGCCCTCCGCACACACCCACAGTGTGATGTGGCAGTCAAGTGCTCTTCACAGAAGCAGAGTTAGAGGCCGTTCGTTCATCAGGAGCCTTCTGTCATTTGCATATTCATTAGATAATATCGGTCACGCCTCAGTCAGAACAAAGAATTACAGAGATGGCATTCGCGTTCCCTCCCACTAACAGATTATAAAAGCCAACTGCCCGTGTTACAAGCACGGCAGATACCGATCCTTGACCGTGTAGCAACCTGGCGCACCCGCTTGGGTTTCCACCGTGACAGTCGGGCTCGGTGCCCGGTTGAAACTGACTCTGGCTCCCACGCCAGCAGCGTCTGCGGATGGCCACGCCCCCTTCGCAAGCACCGGCTCCCGGATTTTCCTGCATGTAGGTGATTTCCACCAGAGGGGTCACGTCAGGAAAACTTAAATCTGTTTTGGTTTTAGTTAACGAAAGAAATTGGCCAAAGGACTGAAAAATTAAAAACTTGGTGACTCTAGAACCCATTTAAAAGCCCTTTCTGATGATTCTTTGTTAAGAAAACTGAATCAACCATGACATCTCGTTAGTGAACAAGCGATCGATATGGCTCCACAGTCATGACCAGGAGCCCACACTAACATGAGACATCAGTGGTACGGGAAACGGGGGTGGGGTGTGCGGACGCTCTGCGTTTAGTGTGTGTGCGGCTCCTCCGTAGACCTCAAGTTGTTCTAAGTTAAAGGTTTAATTAAAGCACACTTCACAGGTCAGGGCTACTCACAAAACCAACTCAGAGTTAGTACTTCTGATTTCGGTGACGTGTGTGACCAGTGGAGGACACCCCCAGCACACACAGTCAAGCCGTGCTTCATCGTTTTCCGGCCCCCAGGGCCAGGGGTCTGGGTGGCTGGGAGTTTGCCAGAGTCGGCCTGTGCTTTCCACGGCGTGCTTTCTACCCGACGCTTCTGTGACGGCTCATCCACAGAACACCAAGCCCCGAGACATGTGTGTTCCTGTGTCCTTTCAACTTGGACGGCTTTATTCAAAGTGCAGTAGTTTCACTCTCTCTCTGAAAAAACCTTAAGTGAGGCTTTAGTAAAAATAATAACAAACAGAAACCCTTGGCTTAAAGGGAAGTCAGATAACTTTTGCATCATATTCTCTTGAGAATAAAGTTAGCTGTTGAACTTTAATGAGACCTTCAGGAAATGATACAGTAGGCAACTGGTCAGAATCGTGCCAGGAACATCGCTAGGAACCCGTGTGGCCTTGCTCTTTATTCTCATTCCGCCTTCTCGCTCCATCTCCAAACGACAACTTCAGGCGAGGCCCACACCCCGCCCTCGTGCCCGGGGCGGAGCTCGCTCTGTTACTCGGACTAAGGAAGGAATGTGGGGCAGGCGCCCAACACCGTTCGCTGCACAAGTCTGCGTGCGGGACACCGTGTTACGGACTTCAAGAATGTTAATAGTAGTGCCTGTATGATCCAAATTAATGAGTTAGGCATTATTTAGCCAAAATAAGTATTAATTATCTTTATGTGCACATTTATTCAGACACAAAAATGTTGTTGATTGATTTAAAGCCCTGTTTTTTTTTCACGTAAAATTTGCCATAAAAATGAACCCGGCGTCCCAATGTGTCAAATAAAATAAATATAATCTCCCATGCCAATGTATAAAATACGATATTAAAAATGAAACCAACCCATGAAGTACACACAGTGATTTTTAAGGGCTTAATAAATATATAAAACCTATTTAAACGAAAAGTACCTTAAGTCAGCCTTTCAGGGGAGAAAAGGAAGACAGGTCGGAGATGAAAAGAACATAGAGGGTACAGAAGTCCCTTCGTTTAAGTGAAAGACTTCGGCTATAAAAACGCAGTGAAACTACAAAAACTAGTTGCATTTAAGGCTTTTTAAAAAGAGAGCCCTGGACTGAGAAAAATTATGTAACCTTAGCTTTAAATGTTGGAGAGCCGAAATTCAGAGGCTGTGTCAACCCCACGCTTCCCTCGGAGGAGGGGCGGTGTGACTAGAACTGGGGAAAGCCTGCCGGCCTCTAGAAAGGTGGAGGTGGAAAGACTCGGGGTGGAGAAGGTCAAGCGGGACCTGGTGCAGGGCCCCGGGGCCCAAGGCGGGTCCTGGCTGTGGCCACAGAAGAGAGGTCCCTGCGAGTCTCGGTCCAGGTCTTCCTTGCGATTGTCGGAAGCTGATAACAGATTAGGAAGGAGGGGATGAGCACACAGAGAGGAGAAAATAAAAATGCACTCAGACGTCGCCTTGGGGGTTTCATTCGAAAGAAATCAGGAAGACGCTGCTCTCGTCATTTTTCACCCAGGGCCTATTCTCCTTCCGAAACGCCCTCTATTCAGCAGTGGATGTCCGGCCGAGGTTGAGGCACGGGGCCCGGCCTCCCAGTTAGAGGCAGGATTCCGAGCCGAGGCCTCGGGCTCACGGACTCAGTTACACACTCTATAAACCGCATTCCGTTCTGTATCCTGAATAATGAATTCCTAACGCAGTTTATGGCATTTGTAAAAGGTTCTAGCAAATTGTGTCAAATGGATATCTCATGTAGCGATGGGAAAACTATCAGAAGGAAATAGGGTTAAAGAAATGATATAAATAACAAGGAGAAATACAGAAAACCCCATCGTTAGTCATCGGAATGAAATTTCCGGTTTCTGTAGTTAAAGAAAGCGACAAGTAAATATTTCCAGAGATTTAGTAGGAAAGTGCACCAAACTAGAAGCTAGGAAGCCATGAATCCCTTGAAAAGGCCTGAAGCACCGTGTGGAGGGTAATCTTTTATCACGGAATCCACGACGGCACAGACAGGAGCAGGTTGTGGGTCTGTCCACACAGGCTGCTGCAGGTCTGGTCTCTGTCCGCTATCACCTCCTTCCTTGTAACAGAAGGGGGTCACATCTGGGGGCCCATGAGCCCATCATCAAACACACCGAGTCAGGGACGTGGTCCCCGGCAGCTCTTGCTAACGGCGGGGCAGCGAGTTCCTGGCTGGGGCCCTGAGAAGTCCCCCGAACAGTCCCGTCCATCCTCTGCCTGCTTGACTAGAAGAGGACACGGGGCTGCATCTGGCCGTGACCAACATGTGACCAAGGAACGTGCAGGAACCTCAGTCACACGGTCCTTGCACCCAACCTGCGTCCAGAATCTGCTGTGATCTTCGGACTGAGCCAATCATGTCTGGACCACTGCTTTTGGGTGCCCCGGCTCCCACATGAATTCGGCCTCACACCGACACGGTGACCAATCTGTTGAGCAGACAGGGATTCAGATGAGGCGGTGACATGTGCCATGCAGTGACATGTGCCATGCGGTGTACGAGGGAGAGCAGAGTGCCAGGGAAGAAAGGCAGGAAGGCGCAGCGCTGTGGGGTCCCTCCCGCGTTGTCACGACAGTTAGGAACGGGCCACGCAGTCAGCTCCGAGCTTCCAAACACCCAAAACAGAGTGAAAGGAAAGCTGGTGCGGCATCTACGGCATCACCACACGGAATATGCTGGATACTCGTGACAGGCACCGCTTCTCCGGGCTGTGCAATGAAGGGGAAATTTCTTCTATAAAGGGGACGCTGTCACTGTGATCCCATAGAAGAAAGGTCCCCCGACAGCAGGCCCCGGGGCTCTCTCCCACCTCGGGACCCATGAGCCCTGAAGCCCAGGGCAGGGCAGATGCAGGCCGGTGAACACGAGCTCTGTTCGTGGCCGCTCTCCCTCTGCACCGTGAAAGCTGAAACTCGGCTGTTTTCACGCTGGCCTTCAATGCTGGAAATGAGGACACTGCTTGGGGTTGCACACTCGGGAGGGGTCGCTGCATATACTCGGTGCTCTGCAGAAACCTCTGTTCTCCATGGGCGTGGAACCCAGAGACGGTGACAGACAGCCCACCAGCCAGACAGCGTCACCCACAGGCTTCCAGCCGTCAGAGAGAAAATGTCGCATACGTTAAACTCCTCTCTGTCCAAACTATCCGGTCAGTGTGACGTTGTCCACGTGGGGGCCGTATAAAACGTAGCACCACACCCTGGAAGTCGAGCCTCGGCTAATTAAGTAGTTTGCCTAAGTTCTCACAACTGGTGAAGGCAGCAGAGACATAGTTTTCACCCAAACAAACCAAACCCCTGGGCCCTTTCCTCTTTATACTTTACGCATGGATAAGTTCTCACCCCTCGGCGATTCTAGACACACTAAGCAGGTGCAACATGGCAAGAAGGAAGGAAGTATGTAGGCCCTTGTGGAGACGAGACTTCGGGCCCCTAGAGCGGTCATCCTGCCAGGAGCTGCCACGGTGGTCGCTGGATCAGCCCCGAGTCAGGCAGTAGACCCGGCTAGAGGCAGGACAAGCCATGGAGCGCCTCTGACAGGCAGTGGAGATAATAGTCACCCAGGTTCACATTGGAGGGGACCATGCAGGAGCAGGGCTGGGGGCAGAACAGGGTGCCTTGGTCTTCCAACAGGTTCCAGGTTCCAAGTCCCACGTCTTATGCTGCCACCTCAAAGGAATTCTCTGTCCCTACCCTGCAGCTTAAAATGAACCTTAACATTTTTAATACAATACTTTCTGTTGGTTTATGCCAGGAGGCGCCTCAACTTCTCTGGTCTTTCCCTCCATGAAGGAGGGCTTACTTTATTCTTACTCATCTGTGCAGTGCTCTCAGCTATAAAAGCCATGAAGGAGCCATTGAGTGCCACCGAGTCCACACACACAAAGACCAGTCTGCAGAGCCACTTGTTACACCTCAGTTGAGGAATTACCGCCTGGGGGACCGAGCAGAGGGGAGCGGCCAATGCGTGCCAGCCGCGGGGGACCCGTGGTCTGAGAGGGCTCTCAATCCGGGGTCGCTTCTGCACCAAGTGTGCCTGCTGCAGGGCCTGCGCTGACTCTCATCCTGGACGTGTCCGCTACCAGCCAACCTTTGTAACTGGGGAGACCGCTGCCAGGAAGGACGCCTGGGGACGGCCACAGGCCATCCTGGCACAGCTGATGGCCCGATCATACTGGCAGTTTTCAGAAATAGTGTCATTTCCAGGAAAAGTGCGCCGTTCCCAAATGTCCCTCGTAGACCTGGGTTTGCGGTTCTCAAGAGTTCGGTTGCCTCCCTGCAATCAGGCCGCAGCAACTGGGCTGGTGTCAAAGGGGGCGTCGTAAATCCAATGGAGCCTTCCCAGGTCAGCGTGTTCTGCTTTCCGAAAAGGACAGAAAATTTCCATCCAAGTACCTGTCCCGCAGCACCTTTAATCACAACCTTCCCCCGATGTGCAGACCCGCCGGCTCCGCTTTACAGCGAGGGGAGAATCACAGGTTGGAGCCGCGTGCACCGCCATAAAGCATTCCGTGTTCTAGCTTTGGGGAAACTTCTCAGCCTATTAAAACCTTTAAATACATATCATTTCTTTTACATGGACGGCCTCACTTCAGGTTGAAGGAATGTGGCAGAGGCGGAAGATTCTGTTCCCGCATTCTCACTAGAAAAAGGCTTCTTGTTGACAGAGAAGAGAGACGACAGTGAGGAGGCCAGGGGGGCAGTTTGAGACGGCCCGGCTCAAACACCAGGGCCAGGCTGACGCCGGTCCCATTCACGTGTCCCTCACCCCCCCACCCCCGCCATAGCTCTAGTAGTATGACCTCCGTACAACAGGGAAGAGAGTGTGGGGTCATCTTTCCAGGGTCATCGGTGACATGTGAGCACACGATGCAGCACAGCAGCGTCAGGCCGCAAACACAGGCTGACTTTAGGGAAATGAGCACGTGGCTCTCATTTTTCTAAATGTCAACATAAATATTGCCTTTTTGGACATGTGCTTCTCTGGGAAACGGCTCTGTCCTTCTCACAAAAGATAAAAACACTCACACGCAGAGACACGTTCTCGGCAGGCCTGGTTCTCGGAACCACAACGGGAGTCACAGAGACACGTTCTCGGCGAGCCTGATTCTCGGAACCACAACGGGAGTCGCAGAGACACCTTCTCAGCAGGCCTGGTTCTCGGAACCACAACGGGAGTCGCATCTCACCTGTACAGCCTCACCCGGTTGTTCATGGGGGCGGGGTGGGGCGGCGCTGGCCCCAGAACCGAGCACCAAGGCTGGCTGCAGAGTCGAGGTGGCCGGGAACACTTCAAGCCATTGTTTAAGCCAACAAAACGAGCACCTCCTGAGAGCAGGTTTTCGATGAGCTCACAGCCCCCGTTGATCTTTAATCAGCAACCAAGAGAAATGAGCCCCCTGCTCACTTATTTCTCCGTGTGGCTGCGCCACGGCCGACTTCGATCTAAGGGCGGCCTCTCTCGTGGGCCAGAACCAAATGCCTTACTCAAAGTGCCCAGGCACCACGCCGCCAGCGCCAAGGGAGGGAGGCTGCTGGAGTCACTGCACACAAGTAAGCTGATTCCGGTCCGCCGGGCAGCAAGTCCCCACCCACGCCGAGACTCGGGCTCCGCGTCATTGGCCGAGAAGCCCCGTGGCCACATCCACGTTGCACCTCATGCATCACGGTCTGGCACATCTGCTAGACTGAATGATTTCCCATCATTTTGGCTTTGAGGCCATGTTTGATTTCCACACTGCATTATATTTCAATAACGATCCATTCACTTACTTAACAAGTATTTTGAGGACTGGTTAGGTGCCAAGCACCATCCCGAGGCTTGCGTGGCTCTCAGCACCTGGGAGGTCAAGTACCCTCCCCCCACCCCGAGGCGCAGGCTTGGGCACATGGTGCCAGAGCTGCCGTCCCTGTGAAATGCCGAGGAAAACGGACAAGCCTAAGAACTCTAAACTCCATAAAGACACAAACTGACTCACAAGCAGCATAAACCTATGGAGTATTTCTCATGTAGAGAAAATTTAAAAACCTAGTTTTTGTCATTTCAGACTAGAGCTCAGCAGTTTCAGTGCTGATCAAGTTACCAAATAGATCACATTGTCTGACATTTTTGGCAAACGACCATCTCCTTCCTCCGTGAGGAGCCGGCTCGGCCTCTTACTACGTGATTAAGGTACGTGCCTGCTCAAACATGGGCCAGTTGGGCCAGTTGATCCCTGTGGTGGGGAAGGCATCCTAAGTGCGGTGACAGAATGAACCAGCAGGATGCAGGGTCCCCACGGCCGACTTGGTTTCCGGAGAACAGACAACAAAACCCTGAAAAAAATCGTGATTATAAGATAGTCTTGAAATAATGTGCCCTGGTACTAATTGCTTGGCAAAGTATGTGTCAAATGCTCAGTGAAGAACTGACTTGCATTTCTAAAATACCTGGAAGGACCAAAAATGAGCCATCATCAGGAAAAGTAGAAAAGCATCCAGAAATAACCGAGGGCCACAGTCCAGACTAAAGGCAATTTTACAAATTACCGTCAAATGGCTTCTGACAGACGCAGCTTCTGAAGCCCGGGCTGGGCGTTTGGCCTGTCCTTCACGCCTGACTTTGCGGGAGCCCGGGGCCACCAGTCATTAGATCTGATGACATTGTACAGGGACTGAAGGGCACTAAGTCTCGCTTTCTGGGTTGGAGGCGGAGCTGACGTCCACCAGAGATGCGTGGATGGGCTCAGGCCTAACCACTGCCCTCAGTGCACCTGGTCACTGCCTCGGCTGCTTCGTCCAAGCAGCTTCCAGTCCTCCCAGTTGGTTTCTGGATGTGATTCTGCAGGAAATAGGCCCCAGATGTCCCATGGAAGCAGACTCAGAGACAGAGAACACACTGATGGTTGACAGAGGGAGGGCGATAGGGGACTGGGTGACAAAGGTGAAGGGACTGAGAAGCACAGAACAGTCACAGGGTGGGAGGCACAGCACAAGGAACACAGTCAATACAATTGTAATAACTGTGGTGCCAGGTGGGTGCTAGAAATATCGGGGGACACTTTGTAAATTACGTGATTGTCTGACCGGAAACCAATGTGAAATAATATTGAATGCAAACTGTAATTTAACAGAAAAGTTTTTAAGGGAGGAAAAGGATTGCTTGCTCCGTAGTTGGCCATAAGGCAGAGTGACTCAGGCTTCTACAGCATCAAAATACGTACAGCGGTGACACTGTGGTGCTGCATTCTGGGTCCCCGACACCAGCAAAGACACGTGGGTGACGTGTGAAGAGCCCTGAGTGGTGCAGAGGCCAGCCCAGCCCTGGCCCTGTGGGGGGCCGTTGGCACCTGACTCTGTGACTAGTGGGACGCCTCTGAAATGCCCGGCATCGACGTTCTTGACATGTGGGAGGCAGACAGACCGAGGCGCAAACCAAGTCAGTCTCAGGTGAGCTCAATCACCTGTTTCATTAGCCCTGGGCTCGGCACTAACAATCCCCGTGACCTCTGCCGGGGGACCTTGCTCCCAAGTGCAGCCTCTCTGCTTGGTGCACTGGCAGGCCCAGCTCCAGGGCTGTCTCTTCCACCCCTCACCACCCTCCCTTCACGCCACGTGCTCACCTGCATTCGAGTTCCTGTCCTGACACCCTCGTCCCTGTGACCGTGATGACAGCCCCAGGCCCCCCACTCACACAGGGCCCAGCTCCCACACCTACGGAGCGTGCCCGTAAATTAGCAAAGGCTGCAGACCCGGTGGACAGCACCCCTCTATGTAAAGTCTATTTGTTAGATGCTGAAAGGACCTACTTCGACTTCACCTGTCTGAGAACAACTCAGCTGCTGTCACATGACTGAAATTCTACAACACACGTGGCCACTTCATTACCTTAGAATCCAAGGACCTGGTGGTGTCGCCCTCCCAGGAGGCTCACTAGTGTCCTCAGTGCCCCCAGAACTCAGTCAAGCCCAACGCAGGGTGAAGCATGCTGAGCACAAGTATGGGCGAGTGCTGGATGGAGGCACGGGGTCTCACTGGAGACAGAGGGTCGCCCCCAGCACACAGTGCTGCAGAGATGGGTGGGCAGCATGATGTCATGGGAGGACCCCAGAGCAGGGACTGGCCATCCTCACAGCAACCTCACTAACAGTGACTGTATCTTCAACACCTGGTGGTATTCAAGTTCCTGCCAGACCTGATTCCTACCAGCTGGGACCTCGTGCAAACAGGCAAGGAGAGCTGGGGTGTGTGTGTGTGTGTGTGTGTGTGTGTGTGAGAGAGAGAGAGAGAGAGAGAGAGAGAGAGAGAGAGAGAGAGAGAGAGAGAGAGAAGAATTCTGATGTTTGGGTCATAATTGCCCCAACAACCCAACTTTCCTACAAAGGGAGTAAAAGGGTTTCACTGCTCATTAAAACTCCCCAACTCTTTTGACTTAAAATGAAGGTGCTACCAGGAAACACCAACTGAATGCTTTCTCTTTTCTTTCTTGTCAAACTTTCTTCACTGCCCAGTGTAAACACACTCTTCCAGAACAATCTTCCCAGGGGGGCTCTGCCTCTTTAAGCTGAGGGGGCTCAGGGTGCTGATTTAGGGCAAGAGAGCTGAGTCACCTGCATGAAGGTCGATCCAGGAAAAGACTGATTCAGCCCTGGAGAGTTTGGCGTGGGGGTGGGTTTGCAGGAAACGTTCTGTTATTGTTAAAAGGTGGAAAGACGGGGTGAAGGGCCGTGATGTGAAGCCTGGTTTGCTCCCAGCTGGACCTCAGCTCTCCGTCTACAGAGTGGGAACTTCAGAGCCACCTCGCCGGCCTCCGAGACAGGCACCCCAACAGTCTGGTGGTCTACATGGAAAGCTTTGTGAAGTGTAAATGTACGGCTGTGACTACTGATTAGTTGTTATTGCGCTATTGTCAGTGAATGACTTTTACGAGGAGACTGCAATGAAACGTACGGTGAACATCGGCTCTGAGATCTGCACAGAGGACATGTCTATTATTCTCAGATTCAAGCACCAAGCAATTCTTCCCGGCGTGAGTCACTCTGAAAGGACGTGCAGTAATTACGAGAAGCTGAGAGCCTGCCCCGGAAAGCAGCGTAATTGCCGTATCGAGGGCTCTGACGAGTCTGAAAGCGTGCCCCCACTTTCTCTGCTCTGAACAGGCTCTTTGCCTTTGAGAGTGGACTTTGGTTCCAGAAGGAGGTTTTTACAGGAGAGGAACGTTCATTACGTGTTGCTATCAACTTAGGTTCAGGCAGGAACTGTCCCTTCCCCTCCAGACCTAGCCAGAAGTATGACTGCGGAATTCATGTGGCGGAGAAAGAACTCGTAGCTTTGCTATCAAAAACAGAAAGGAGACAAAGGTGTCAGAGTCCAGGAAATCTCTGTGTGCCATGCAACATGCGGACCGATTGTGATGGCTGCCATGTAAATCCACATCAGCAAGGGTACCGAGAGAGAACACAGGAGTGACTTGTACATCACAAGGGTCCGATCACCGAGCACCGCCTTCACATCCATGGGAGACCGTCTCAAGCTCCCACAGAAGATGTGACCTCTCCAGAGATGCCACATTTTGTTTCCTCTTAGGTCTGAGGTTTCAGAGAAAATCCTTCTGACTTGGACGGAAGCCTGTGTCCCTCTGGTCACTTCTGATGACTTGGAGCTGCACACAAAGATGTTTCCCCTGCCGGGGAAACCTGGACACCTGCAGGCGGGCATGGACCCTGGCGAGCCCTGCTCACAGCTGACATCCCTGGTGTGCCCAGATGCTTCTGAAATAGTTCCCACGAATCACCCCCACCCCTGGTCACTTCTCTCCAGGTGATTGTTTTTATATTTCACTTAAAAAAATAACAGCCTGGAGTGCATGCTTTCTGGTTGGATGTTGGCAGTCTAAGAAGGCAAATGTTCCTGCTGATATAGAAAAAGAAGATACATTTTATACATATATATATATATTTTTTTTAAATAACATGTTCCAGGTATTTAGAGGGCTATGCCAACTGTGAGGAACTGACAGATTAAAATTTCCAGGGAGGGAGACCCACTCAGAGACAAGCTCACAAGGACCAATTCTTCCCCTGGAGCAAGGCCAGTTCTGGGCAGGCAGCATTGTGGGTCTGGCTCAGGCAGGAGGCAATTTGTTCCTGGTGGGAAGAAAAATCAGCAAGGGTTACCCTCTAAGCAGGTCTAGAATGACAGACTAGGAGACCTCAAACATCCATCTGGTTTCCCCTAAAGGCATGTGCAGAATCCCAAGGCCGCACGGGAGGCTGAAGGGTGGGGCTGGGGCTTCCGTGGCTCGAGAAGTCTGTGCTCTCACAGAACTCGGGGCTCTGTGATGTCCCAGGACCACAACCCAGAAAGCAGAACTCACAGGAGGGAAAACCCTAAAGGGAGTGTCAGACTCACACTGCGGGTTAATAAGAAAGACTGAACGGGCACCTGCTGGTTACTGACATGCAGAGGCTGAGAACACAGGCTGGGCTCCCGGAAAAGGCCATTCTTAAGGACAGAGAAACTGAGCAAGAATTTGGCATCCTTTTGAAAATGAATCTGTCTTCCCAGCAACACATCAAAGTAGAAGTTGTCTGGAGAAGACCTTCACCGAGGTCCCCAGATGTCTTTCGTGATCTGTCCAGAATACAACTAGAAGCAGCTGCACATGCAAGGAGATGAGACTATGCAACAAATAAAAGTGAGAAAGGAAGAGAAAAAGGGAAAATAGAAGCAGATACCAAAGGGAGTTCATGAAAAAGAAGAACTGTGAGTAATACCTTCAAAAATGTCACCAAAAAAGTGAGCCAGTGAAGTCATAGGACAGCACATAATTAGAAGCCATAAGAAGCATCTAAGGGATAACCTAGATCTAAAATATATAATGCTTTAAATTAACAACCTCAGTGAATGAATGTAGCTGCACATTAAATGCAGCAAGAGGAAAAATGTGATCTGGAATTTGAGTAAGGAGTACCTGCCCCAGTGAATAACAGAAGGAGATCCCAGAAGAAAGACACAGCACACAGGAGAGTGTAAACAAACACAGGACACAGGGAACGTGACGCTGGAGTCTCAGAAAGAGAAAGGAAAGAGGAGCCCAAAGCCGTACTCAGGGAGATCAGGAGCAAGGATTCTCTAAAACTGGTGAAAGGCATCAAAACAGAAATTAAGAGGCTCAGCGGGGAAAAAAACCCACAGAGAAACAATCCCGAGGCACATAGTGAAACTGCTGAAAAGCAAAAGCAAATCTTAAAAGCATCAAAAGAAAAGAAACGTGCCCCGGCTGGTGTGGCTCAGTGGATTGAGCGCTGGCCTGTGAACCAGAGGGTCGCCAGTTCAATCCCCAGTCAGGGCACATGCCTGGGCCAGGTCTCAAGTAGAAGACACGCAAGAGGCAACCACATATAGATATTTCTCTCCCTCTCTCCCCCTCTCTCTCTGAAAGTAAATAAATAAAATCTTTAAAAAAAAAACCTCACGTCTTCAAAAGAGCAGCATTAAGACTGACAGCCAACTTCTCAACAGACAAAACAGGAGCCGGAAGACAATGGAATGCTGTCTTCAAAGCACTGGAGGACTCTAGAACAAAGGCTGTGGGCATACAAGCATTGAGTGAGCAGGTTTCCACTTGCCTTGAGTGAACAGCGGGGAGTAGAATTGCTTGGCTAAGCGATGTGCTCAGTTAACTGTGTGAGACACTGCCAAAGGGCGTATGTTTAGATGCTGTGACCCAGCAACACTGCTGACAGACAACCAACAGAAGTGTGTCCCGTGTTCACCAACAGTGCGCACAAGAGTGGCCACGGCCTGGCTGCCACTGGAGATGTTCCAACGCCAACCAAGTGCAATAGAAGGCAGACGGCACAGCATCCGCCTAGAAGAGCGCTGTGCAGCGGTGCAAGTGAGCGGCCAGCAACACACACCACATCACGGGGAGGCCCCAACCATGCTCAGGGAGAGGGCAGTGCAGTCCCAGGCAGGGCAAGGTCAGGGGCAGGGGGCGGGTCCATGCTGCCAGAGTCGGAAGGGAAGCACAAGCAAGGGCACGAGGGGGCTTCAGGAACCCTGGAAATGTCTGCTCTGCCTTTTTTCTGGGTGCTAGCCATGTGGATGTCGCCAGCCTCCTCAGGAGATGACCATGAGGCAAGCTTTGAAGGAGCAGGAGGAGTGGGCAAAGCAAGAGGCACAAGGAGGGTCTTCCGGACAAGAGAGCAGCGGCAGCAGCAGCAGTGGCCCTGCAGGGGGAGCAGCCCAGGCCGGGCAGGGCTGCAGGGAGAGGCTGCTGCAGCTGAGACGGAGATGCAGCTCCGACCCGGGTCGGAGCTGGCCCGGGGAGGCTGGGGGCCGGTAGACACTTGGCTGCATGACTGTCAGATGTGTTTTCTAAGAAGTCCATGAGCTTTCTTCTCTCCCTCATGGGAGCATAGCCCCTCTTCAGTCCATGGACTGCCCCTGATGTCCTTGTTGCTCCGCATCTCTCACTGTAACACCAGGCACATTGTAAGCACAGTACAAACACTCATGCGATGTGAGCTGCATGAGTGACGGGCATGCAGTCATGAAAGATGCTGACCCCCAACCGGGCTGACAGGTGTCTGTCAGGGTGCCCACCTCACCTCCTCACCTGGGACACTTCCTCTGCACCCTCCAAATCCCAAGACAGGGAAGTCTGCTGCTTCCTTCCTCGTGCCCCTTGGCGTTGGCTCACACTTCCACCCAGCACCGACCGCTACGCGGGAGCGTGTTTTTATCCATTCCCTGTGAACAGTGCGGCTCGCCCATGGGTCCCATGCCGGCCCATTGAAGTGCCACTAGAGCTCAGTCAGCGTTTCTGGAAAGAAACGTTGTCACCTCTTTTCTAGTCTTAACCAAGAGAGTAATGTATCTTAATAAAAGTTATAATGGTAAAAAGTTAAAACAGATATGTCTAGACACCATTAGCTGACTTTTTGTCCCACCACTCAGACATGGAGTGATGGAGTGGCTAGAAATGCTAGTCGGCACGTCATAAATCCGTTGTCATGCGCAGGGAAAGAATTTAAGATGATGATAACAGTTGGGGGTGATTATGGCATTTCAATCATTTGCCCCTTGAAGAAGGCCCCTCTGTCTGGTGTCACCCCTAAGTACACGCTCTTTTCCCATGCAGCGAGGCCAGACAGGGTCTGTGATAAGCTGTTGATTATGGGGAATCGCAAAGACACGTGGAGAACAGTCACTGGTTCTGCTGAGACCAGGATGATCACGGGAATCTTCGGGGAGGGCGCCTTTCTACCAGCAAGCACCCAGGGCTGAATCGGCGCTGCCAGCCCACGCGAGTTCGCTCGCCACGGCTTTCCACCCCACGAGGCATTTGGAAAGGCGGGTTTACAAGAGCCACATCCTTAAAGAGGCGATCATAAGCTCAACACAAAAATGCTCCCGTAAAAGTGGTTTAAGCTCAAAATCAGGAAATTATTCCTCCCCGAAACCATACAGGAAGTTGCTTAAGAAAACAACCGATCCGTCCGAGGACACGTGGGAAGGGGAGGCACCCAAGGCAACCACTGCAGCGGCCAGCCGCCCCTCTCCGCACGGCCCGGGGTCCTGGCTCCACGCCCACACCCTGCTTCTCCGGTGAGACCATCACCCAAGGTGCATCTCTGCACTTCTGAGGCGATCGTGAGGACTGAGTCCTAACTCTCAAAGTTACCTAATTGCTTAGTTCCCTGTAACAATTTTCAGACTTTTTTGTCCCAGACGGGTTTTTAATCCCATCCAATGTTAGCTGGCATTTCATTGTGCTCAGAGACTAATTCTTTTCCAGGTTTACTCTTGGACTTGACGTTTTCTTTTAATGAACATGGTGAGCTTCACACTTCAAGAGCCCCACTCGAAGGCCCCAGACAGCACTAACGCTCACTCTGCACCAACATCGGAACCCGAGACCCCCAAGGTGAAAGCCGCCCCTGTGAAGGGAAAGGCGCTTTATGCACCGATGGCAGCCAATGACAGAAACAAGGCCGGCAGGGACAGCTGCTGCTGCGAGGAGCCCAGAGAAGCCTTCAGCATCCAAACGGCAGGGACACCGGACAGCAAGCTTATTAGAGGACACACTACACAAAATGCAGTTTAATCCTGTGACCAGGGTCTGGCCCAGAAGGAAATCGAGGGATGTCTGCATTGATCTTGTTTTGTCTTCAGTTAATTCATCAATATATTTCTTTGTTTTATTTTTTTAAGAGTTTATTTATTTATTTTTAGAGAAAGGGGAAAGGAGGGAGAAAAAGGGAGAGAGACATCCCTTTGTGGTTGCCTCTCACGTGTCCCCACCTGGGGACCTGGCCCGCCACCCAGGCACGTGCCCCGACTGGGAATCGAATTGCTGACTCTTTGGTTCGCAGGCCGGCACTCAGTCCACTGAGCCACACCAGGCCAGGTGTGTTTATTTTATTAGTTACCTTAGGAAGGCCCCCGATAAGTCCTAGCACCACGACAAATAGTCCCAGGTCTCTGATTATTGCTGTCGTAATTTAAGCGGCTGTTTACCACCTAGATGACTCGTCATTGATCTCACGTCCAACCTGGTAAATAATCTAGGGATTTTTCAACTTTTCCCTTAAGATTCGAGTGGAATCTGTGTGCCTTAGGGCCAGGATTATGTTCTGCTCAACAATCCCGTCGCCTGCGCCAAATACAGTGCCTTAAAAGTAAAAGGCATTTCTATTTAATGAACTTAATTTCACTGACTATAATTCACACTTTCGCTTCAGACTGTGATTATGGGCTCATATTTTACGACTGGCGGGTAGGTGTCAAATAAAACATGATTTATCGGAGACAAGCAACAGTTCCATTGAGAAAGGAATGGAAATAGCGTTTATTTAGGGTTTGGCTCCTTCCCAAACACTATAATAGACCCATACATGCGCTGAATCATAAAATCTTTACAACAAATCTGAGAGTAGATATTATCATCTCCCTTCTACGTGCGGGAAACCGAAGCTCGGGATGTTAATGCCTCTCCCAGGCTGGCGTGCATCAGGCACACCCTGCACACTCTGACTCTGCGACTTGTTTCCAAGTCCAAGTGCAGAATGAACACAAGAAGGCGGGAGGGGAGAGAAGCTCCATTTGAAAAGCACGATGAGAAGTGCGGTGGTTGATGCTCCAAGAGAAAAATAATGAGGTCCCGGCTGGGCAGCTTGATTGGTCGGAGCATTGTCCCCCTACGCCAAGATTGCGGGTTCAGCCCCTGGTCAGAGCGCATACAGGGATCAACCAATGAGTGCGTGAATGAGTGGGACAGGAAACTGATGTTTCTGTGTCCCCCTCTTCCTCTCTCGCTAAAAAGAGATAAAATCATGAAGCACTGGAGAGCCCCCTCTCCATCTCCTCCTTCGACTTCTGCCCTCTCCTCTCTGGGAAGACTAGCCGGGTCCTTACTGGGCCCGCAGCTTGATAATCCGCATCATCCCCCGCCTGTACCCTGATGACCATCACCGACTACCAGGAAAATGATGGCATTTCTGTAAAACTTTCTTTGTGACGGTGAGTAAACCGAAAGAAAAAAAGAAAGGGAAGAAAAATGAGTGTTCCAATTTGAGAAAAATAACGGAATGAGCACCGCAGCTTTGTATCTTTAGGAAGGACAGAGAATGAAAACGCACTTTTCCATCTGCTTTCCAGAGACGTCGGTCCTTACTTCAGAACTTGTACCGGGGACAATTTTGTAACCAGACAGGGAAGTCAGTCCTGATAGGGTTTACTCTGCACCGTGCTATCTCTGCTGATCAGGAGCTTCCCGGGTATTCTTTTATTTTCTTTTTCCTTTATTCCTTCCTTCCTTCCTTCATCTTTTTAATCATTACCACAATGACATAATATCGTGTTCCCTGAATCATTAAGGAAGCCCCACAAGTTTTTCCCAAGGGAGGGTTGTTTGCTTCCCTGAGAGCCTCTTCACTGACCCCCGAGTGCTTGGGGAGGGTGAGGGGCTGAGCCACTCGGACTTGGGAGAGCCGGTGGGTGGTGCAGAGACCAGGCGGGGCTGGCTCTCAGGCTGCTTCTCACTGTGTGATAAAGCCCCACGAACACAGGGCCTGGGAGCAACCCTGTCGCCCTCTCACAGCTTCTGCAGGGGAAGTCAGACAGCACGGAGCTGCACTCTCTGACCCAGAGTCTTACAGGGCCGCGAGCAGCCGTTTTCCGAGAGCAAGAACGTGCCGTCTGTGTTTTGTTGACAGCCTAGCGTCTGCTGGACGACCGGGAGACAGCCAGGGAGGCAGGCGGACCTGTGAGCGTGACGCAGTGACGGTCGCTGTCACCTTTCCACCTGGCCCTTGTCCTCACGGCAGGGCACAAGCAGCCGCCACGCCATCGGGTGGAACAATAGTGACAAGCGATCAGAGCCACGACCACTGTTTGGGTGGGTTCTCCCTGACCGCCAGGTCCCGTGTTCAGTCCGACTGCGCGTTCCCGAAACCACACTCAGGCCCTCCGACCCCACACGGCCTCCCCGTCCCCACCACACAGACCAGGCTGCGGCTCTCCCTGTGGCTCCTGACAAATGAGTCAGAGTCGCCCTAGCGTCCTCTCCTCCTAAGATGTCCTTCCTTCACCCACTCTGTCGCCCACGGAGTCTGGTCAGGTCAGCCCAAACTCCTTCCAGACGCAGCCCCTTCCTGCAGCTCCTCACTCTCCCCGCCATCTCTGCGCCAGCCAGCCCTCCAAACGCACACTCTGCCCCGCTCCCCCGGGCTGACAGCCTGCAGCAGCCCCACCCGCCATGGAGGCTGCGGTCCTGACACAGGCCCCCGCCCCCCCAGCCTGTGCTCAGGTGCCCCTCTGGGATGGGGTCTGGCCCGACGCCCCTCAGCACTGCTGTCGGCTTCCCCAAAGCACTCCCAGCCCACACTCCATTTCTTCACTCTGCTGAGCCCCTGCCTCCCCCGAGAATGTGCTATTGTACTTGCACAGAATGTTCATTTCCCTCCCTTCCCTCTTCTCCAGAGAACATACAAGCTGGGGAAGGCACACGGGGCTAGGTCTTTGCCTCACTGAGGCATTCCAAGTGCCCGGAGCTGCATCCGGCACACAGTAGGTGCACAATAAATGTTTGCTGAGTGAATAAGCACAACCACAATACTTCACGGGAACTAACCCATTTAGTTCTCAGAACCATCCACTGAAGCAGGTGCCATTAGCGTGCACGGACAAAGCTGGCCCTGGACAAGTTCAATGCCGCGCCCCCAGGAGCACAGGGCCGCTCAGAGACCAGCCTGGACTTCAAACCGGGTCTGAGCCTCCAGAGTGCGAAAGGACGCCACCCTGCTCACGGGCTCTGAGGTCACATCAGCAGAGCAGAGACGTGTGGCAGATGCAATCCAGAGGTCTGCAGGCTCGTTTCTTTTGAATTTGACCCAAGGGTGTAGGACAAGTGCTGGGGTCATGGTATCGACAAGCGCGAGTTGAACGAAGGTGGCCGGTTAACCCACGGGACGAACGGAGGAGCTGGGTGCAGACGTGTGCCACCTGCGGCGGCCAGCCTGTGCCACCCTCCCGCACAGCAGACCACCGCCAGCCAGGCACTGACGTCCCAGCATCACAGAAACACCTGTGTGTGGCTTCGAGGAGGACACTGAGGCAGATATGAAGATGACCTCCGAGGGAGCGAGAGCGGTGCCGTGCAACGGAACACAAACAGGAAGAGACACTTTGGCACAGCTCTGCCCAGTGCCCTTTTACACCCGTGTACTTCCATCTTCCTCCCCTTCCGTTATTTTTCCTTAACAGTGAGGGCGTGGGGGAGTGAGAAAAATAAGATGCAGAGAGAGAGAGAGAGAGAGAGAGAGAGAGAGAGAGAGAGAGTTCTTCGCAAAGGCCTCGCCCTTCCCAATGTTCTGGCTGCCTTCACAGTGACCCAAGTTGTCTCCAGATGCTGGAGGCCGGTGTGACCGTCTCCTTGTCCCTTTCGTTCCTGCTCTTTAACATGGGTCAAAAAAATGTAATTGATGGCTGGGATGCTGAGCGGACCCAGTGAAGAGGGAGCAGGAACCCCGTGCAGGCAAATGGCTGTCACTTTGCAGGGAGCCCTCCAACAGCAGTGACAGGAACCCGCCAGCCCTTTTCTGAAGGGGCTACAGGAGTCAGTGACCTGCAGCCACTGGTGACGGGTGACAGCCCGAATCCTTTGCCCGAAGTGCTTCCATCAGTGACGTGCAAGAGTGCTATTTTCCTAGACATAGGCAAGACGATTCTGAGTATCATGAACTCAGCTAAAACAGAGAGGAGCAGACATTTTAATTCACATTATAATGTCACCGTGAATAAGGCTGAACTAGCCAGACACAATGAAAAGACACAAACCCTTCATAATTGCTCGATGTGGTTTTCACCATTATAAGGTCTCCTTTAAGAGATATCAGACCTGTGTCCTCATCCATTTATTGGAAAGTGGTTTCTATTTTCAATCGAATGTCTTCTGCAGGAAGCAAGCAAGTCCTTGCATCGGCCACCTTGGGGCACGGGAAGGTTGGAACAGGAACAGGAAGTGGGAGCAGCCCACTGAGGGGAGAAACCTGAAATCGGAGTTTTAAATTTAACCTCACACCAACTGCATGGAACAACAGCTTGTTGCCATCAAATAAATTAATAGTAAAAACTCAATGAAAACAATTATGGAGTTCTTTCTAATTAAATAAAGGTGGATCTTAAAATGCTTTTAATGCATGCTACTGAGGGAAAGGTGTATACCCACCAACTTTCCTAACCAAAACTAATAAAAAAAATATTTACAACTGATCATTAAGTATCATTAAACATCAGATGTTTTTATCCTAAAGCACAGAAATGTACACAACAAAAGAGAGAAGTGTGAAGAGGAAGAGAAACAAGGCTTTTTAAAGAGAGGAGTCACTAAAGCTGAACGAGGGAGTCCAGGCCGGTGACGGCAGCAGAGTTGCAAGTCTGTCCCCTCACCACACAAAAGTGGACAAGCAGGAGACCACCCAAACCCAAGACTACGTCTCCCCCACGTTAAGGGACAGGTCTCCAGGGGACCCCATCTGTTCACCAGGCAACACGACCCGCATGGTCCGAGCGGGCTCAGCCACCAGCAGCGCAGGCAGTGCGGCGGGCGGGTCCCCAGGCCGCTATGCAGAGTCCCTGTCCTGCACGTCCCATGACCCTGAGCCCCGCAGAGGAGCATTTGTCCGTCCAGGACACACGTACTTCGCCCAGCATGTCCTCCTCAAGGTGTGACCGTGCTGTGTGCTGATTCCCAGAACCCCGCAGGGCCTCGCACACTGAAGCCACTGGCGACGCTGACCGGAGAAAAATGACACAAAAAGCGTCCCCAGCTCCACCAGTGGCAACTTCAGTCCTTGCCACCTTGTGCTAGATCCTGCAGAGTGTCAACGCAGGACAAGCGACACCAATCGTCACTGCAACAAAGCGCCGCACTGCGAGCAGGTCCATCTCTTTTAACAAGGAAAGGGTGGACGTTCGTGATGCCAAACTATACATTTAAATTCTGTGTCTGAAAGGTATCAGAAGCTCTTCCAATTTAACAAAATCATGTCATATGACAAGAATTTTCACGCTAACTTAAGCCTCTTGTACAAATAGTTGGATTGACACATAAAAATCAAACACAACCTCTTACTTTAAGGCTTTTGACTGAGCTGTGCAGAGAAAAAACGCTAAAAATGTGGTCGAAGCACAACTTTTGGGGCCGACTTTTCCTGTCATGGCTACATTGGTGTTACCTTTTGATTCTCCATAGTTCCCTTTCTAGTGACTGAGGATGCTCCCAGCTCAAAATCAGGAATAAGATAAAAATACAAAAAATCGTAACGGGATATAACTGTTTTCAGAGTTGCCAAAGAAGTGCCGTGACAACTGGAAAGAGGCAACATAAAAAACGGCTGTCACAACTAGAGGTGTGACGGAGGGAGAACCGCAGATAGTGCTGTCCTAACGATTAATTAAGATTGTACATATTCAGGCTAAGAACAGTGATCTGCACAAATTAATACCTTTTCTAACAGAACATCGCTATTGCCAGGATGCTTGTGACAACAGTGCTTAGGGACCAAGTGCCCTGTAATTCGAGTGTGGGAACGGAAGAGCAGGCGGGGCAAGGCAAAGGTCTGGACGCTCGGAGGAGACTCAGTCCCCGGCAGAGGCCCCAGTTTCCGAGTGGAGCAGAGGCACGGTCACACCGCTGCTTCCAAACACCGTGGTCCTGGCCAGGCGGGGCGCCAGGATGTGGTGGAGCAACACAGAGATCCAGAAAGACGATGCTCATTGCAGATGCGGAGTCAGTGGGCTGTTCAGCTCAGCACGTGGAAACGAGACAAGAAGGGCCCGGCAGGGGACCCTGGGGCTTCCAGCCTGGGTGACTGGGAGAAGGAAGGTGGCAGCCATGAAGGCAGAGAGTCTGTGCATCACAACCTTCACTGGCATCTCGCCTTCACCCAGCGGGCTCCGGTACCCATCACGGCAGCTGGGGGTCGGCCAGAGGCAGAGGAACAAACGCGTCCCGTGTTGGTCCCCAGGGTCCCCCGGGACTCATCGGCGACCAGAGCCCTCTCTAAACACGGCAGCTGTCGGGCCCCCTTCGGGGGCAGCACTGACGGCTTCAAAGCCGTCTCTGAAAAACCGCTCGAGCAGGGCACGCTCCTCATCTCCCCAGCACCTATCTGGGCCCTGCTTCCAGCCTTGGTGGCCTCCCCTGCCTGGCTCTCAGACCTACTCCTCTCTCTGCCTCCTGGGACAAAGAGCCCTGATGTGGCTCAGTAATCGCAAGTGCTGGGACCCAGCTAGGAGCTGGGACACCCAGGAGAAGAGAGGGAACAAGTGTTGTAGAAAGAAAGCTGGACCCAGACACAGGTCATCAAACTCCAGTTCACTTGCTGAGTGACTGTGGCAACTCTCTCAACCCCTCCCACACGTGGTCCTCCCGCTGTCAAAGGAGAGACGGTGGGATGCACCAGGCACCCCTCCCCGGCAGAACCGCGAAGGTTAACAAGGTGGAATTCACACGGTGCCGGGAGCCCTGTATAATGCTGGAGCGTGCTCCAGAAATCAAGTTTACTGGCTCCAACCTGCGCACACTGGAAAACCACCTCCTGCCGTGTGGTGTAGGGACGGTCCCTCCACCCCTGACTTTCTACCAGAGCTGCACACGTGTGTGAACAGTTCATCCATTACAGTCCCCTCTGTCCCCTCCAGCTGTGATGCCTGCCTCAGCAGCGAACGCCGCCGCACGCAGTGTGCTCGGACCCTTTCCGTCTTTATTAAACCTGCCAAGTAGACGGTTTCCCTGCAAGTAAAAAAAAAGAGCTTAAAAGACATAAAGCACAAAATAAAGAGCTGCTCGAAAGCAAATGCTCTCCTTTTGCACCGCTCAGCCTCTTGTATACCTGAGACTCACGTCTGACTTTTGGCGATCGGCAGACGCCTGCCTCAGCTCCTGTGCAGGACACAGAAGCCCCCGCTGTCCACGGCCACAGGGCTTTTTCCTCTCGTTTTATTTTCAGTTCCCGGAGCTACTGAAATAGATTTGTGTGGCAGAGAAGAGGGGCTTTTTTTCTACATTTTTCTCAACAAGGAAACAAAAGTGTCACCCCATGGCAGGAATTAACAAAGACAGTCTGCAGCTGAGATCCTCAAAAGCTGAAATGTTTACAATGAAAAGCAAATCCTAACAGAAAGGAAAGGAATGAAGTGAAGGAGAAAGAGAGGAGAGAACGAGAAGGGAGGGGGAAAGAAAAGGGGGAGGAAGACAGGGAGGGAACCAGTATTTTTTGGTTGCCCGGGCACTCAGGCCTATGGCCTCCCCGGAGCAAATGCCGGCACGGTTTTGATGTTTTACGAGCCTCAGCGCGGGTACAAGGTGCGCTCTGCCCACCAGACCCCACATGAGCTCTCGACATTGTCACTGTCGAAAGAGACCGAGACCCTCTGGCCAGAGCGTGGCTGAGCTGCTGTGTGCTGGGGTTGGAGCTGTGATGGCCGCCTGCCAGCCCCTCACCGCGTTCCTTTGTCCAGGGCCGCTGTAGCATAGGCCATCCACAGCTGCTCCCTGTGAACCAGGAAATTGGGTCCCCAGGACGGACTCCGGCAAGGGGCGGAAAGACGGATCAGGTCAAGATGAATGATCCCCCGTTATCAGAAAATGAGATTACCGCAGAAAACGAGCAGTGTGGAGATGACTCTTTAATGAGCCCACTTCGCCTGTGAAAACTCACTGGCTTTGTGCGCATGTGTCTCTGCCCCACACCGGCACGCTTCCCCGTGTTTCCCTGGGAGCACCTGGCCTCGGCTGAGAGGGCACAGGTGACAGAGAGGGAGACCCTGTGTCTTAGCCGCGGCTCCTGAGCACTTGTGAGGTCAGAAACATCTGCACTGGGAGTGTCCCCTCCGTAAAAAAGTGTTCAAGAGAAAAGTAGAAGATAGCGTTCTCTCTATAGAAACCTTTCACTCTGCTTCCTGGCTGTAAAAACAGTGACAACATAGTTTATAAAAATGAATAAAAACTGGGGATGGAGTTGCAGTTTCGTTGGAGTGAAAAGACCAGAAAAACCCTCTCTCCAACAAAGCAAATGTTAAACTGGACAAAATGCTCCAACCAACGGTTTTAAGGCCTCTGAACACCGGCCAGAAGCAAACAACACATAGGACAGCGTTTGCTCGGGACAGACTCTGGGACTCTGGATAATGGCCGCGCCCTCTGCCGTGTTCCCTCCTGGGGCTGCTTCCGCCGCTCCCGCCAGCAAAGTGGCTGCCATCCTGCTCCCGGGACAGGGGAGGGAGGGCAGGGCCGAGAGAGAGCCAGGGTGCCCTCAGCCTGCCCTCATCAGCAGGGAAGAAACTGCACTTGCCCAGCAAGGAGTTCAAGCGCAAACTCTAAACAACCCGTCAGCTAAAACACGAACCATGCAGACCCAGGAGTGACCCCCTCGGGAAGCCAGACCAAAAATATTAAAACAAGAGTTAAAAACAAAATGAGCCAAGACCTCATCAGCACCTGACCACAGAGAAGACACATCACGGACATTGAGTCCAGACAACTTATCATAAACAAATATAAATATAGATATAAATATAAATATATGTGTGTATATATGTATATATACCAACAGTAACACTCAGGAACAAAATTCAGTTGCAACAATTTATTCTCTAAAATGTCCAGTTTTCCATTTAAAAAAAAGTTATGAGATCTGCAAAATCAGGGAAGAATGACCCATATTTGAGTGGGGGTGGGGCAGGAGCAGTCAGTAAAATTTATCAAAAATTTTAAAACAGCCAAAAATATTCCAAGAATTATGAAAATTATGTTTAAAAAATTAAATAAAATAGGATGACAATGGCCCTGGCTGGTGTGGCCCAGTGGACTGAGTGCTGGCCTGTGAACCAAAGGGTCACCAGTTCGATTCCCAGTCAGGGCACGTGCCTGGGTTGCAGGCCAGGTCCCCAGTAGGGGGCACAAGAGAGGCAACCACATATTGATGTTTCTCTCCCTCTCTTTCTCCCTCCCTTTCCCTCTCTCTAAAAATAAATAAATAAAATATTTTTAAAAAATAAAGTCATTGTTGATAGGTATGTAGTTACTGCCATTTTATTGATTGTTTTCTGATTGTTTTTGTAGTTTTTCCATTTCTTTCTTACACGCTTCTCTCTTTCCTGTATATTGATGACTTTCTGTAGGTGTTGTGTTTGGATTCCTTTCTCGCATTTCTTTGGGATTTTGGTTGGTGGGTACCACATGCTTCATATATGTCAAAGGGACAGGAGGAACCAGACAGCAGTGCGGACACGCACAGTAACAATCCAGTCACAGTTGAGGGGAACAGTTACAAGATAGGGAATGTCCCAAAGCAAAGGGGACCCAGTACTCCCAGAACCTAAGGAAGGAAGCGGCAGAGACCAGGAAGTCAGGGGCGTGTCCCTGAGAAGGAGGGATCTCTGCACCTGAGCTCTGACTGTCCAGCAGGCCACCCCCTGAGCCAGCTGGAGAAGTGGGTGGCGTCCAGGGAAGGGAAGGCGGAGTACAGGGGAGCAGGATGTGCCTACACATTGGAGCAGGTGCAGGGGGACACTGTCTGGGAACGGCTGTCCCCGAGGATGCACAGGGCAGCACTGGGAGTGGTGGGGGGCAGGGGACACAGAGAGTCAGCACCCAGACAGTCTTGTAAAGGATATGATCCACATTCTGGCCACAATAACAGAGACAGGAGAGAGAAGTGAGGGGAGAGAGAGAGAGAGAGGAAGGGAGAGGGAGAGAGCGTGAATAAGAATCATGAATAACTTAAGAGATGAGCCTGACTCTGTCCATTCGCTCAATCGCTGGGCCCTACGAGGGAACCTTGTGAAAGCACCAAGGGCATGAGAGGACCCTGGCGTCAGGCCAGAAACACTGCGCTGTGGGGAAGCGGCAGGTCACCACGCCCATCATGTGAGAGAAGTCGGACCGAAGGGGCAGCAGCTGGAGGAACAGAGATTACAAAAGGAATCACAGGGGCTTCCGTTACAGTCATGGCGGAAATGTCCCCCAAACTGCACCCAGTAAATAGCGTGACTTTTCAAAACCAAGCGAGATATCTCGTGAGAATCGAGATGTGCTTGGCCTTGGCACCGTTCGGAAGAAGCGATTAAAGGACCTTGAACTTATAACGAGAAGAGTCTACCAAGGAAAGCATTATTTTAATTGACTTGGGAAGAAAAAAACTAATTTTTATAAAAAATGATCAGCTCCTTCTCACGAGGTGTGAAGTGGATTTTTCCATGCCTTTGTAAATGATATTTTTCTTGGTATCTCTCAACGTGTTAACTCCCGTTTTACCTCGTATTGCAGTTCACCCTCCATGAAGCCAGGAGAAGGCAATTCGCGTTGTCATCAGTAATCATCAATACAACCTAAACAGTATTCCGTCCCACAGGCCTGTGGTGAGAGGAAACCGAGCTATGTCCGTGCAGGAACGGAACGTTCACTTATCTGGCACTCACTAACTGTTCACGGGCTCATCCGTGCATCCGCTCACTCCCTCCCCATCACAGATCAAGCAGCTAAGCCTCCCAGAGACTGAGTAACTTGCCAAAGCGCTCACTCGTGTTTCCAGCCCACTGCCCACCAGGTCTCCCCACAGCGTCGGCGTGAGGGAAATGGGCTGTGTCCCCTCTCAGAGGCCTGGGCCGATGTTGCGTGGCTGAGACCCAAGGACTCTGTTCTGGAGTACAAATGACCCCACAGGGGACGGTTGTGTTAGGTGTACCTGGGGGCCGTGAAAGGCACCTCCAGGCCACAGCCGTTCGGTGGTCATGGAACCGATCTCTGTGGGTAAAGAAAATGAACGGGTGTGACATCGGTTCCTTCTAGAGGCTGCGTTCATTTCCAGGGCAGCCCGACCCAGGCTCTGAGACCCACAGCCGGCAGCCTGCAGCCCCTACACTGCCCGACCTTGCGGGGGCTCAGGACACAAAGCTGGAAGGACGTTCTCCATCTGCAAATATTTGTGCTGAAAAAGCCGCGGACACAACCCCATTTTAAGGGTGCCCGACCAGAAAGACAGCAATAGCTGAGAGTCTCCGTTCCAAACAAAACTCCCGATAGAGGGAATTTCGGAAACAATTACAAACACGTCGGTTTTCCAGACAGTAAAGTTCAAGGTCTTTACAATAAATGGCCCTGGGTCCTATGGAACTTTTAAAAAAAAAAGCTGTTTTCATTCACGGTCTTTCGGAGGCTTCTTATTGTACATCAGCACACCGGATCTGAACGCTGTGGACACACCTTTGTGTCCAGCTCTCGGATTTAAAGACACACATGACACACCTCGCTGTCACACCGGCTGGGACCAGTTCCACCGTGGCGATGGACAGCAGGTGTTGGGTCAGACTGGTTTCCCCTTTCGTTGGCCAAGCCCCGAAGTGGACAGAATGCAGCCAGGCTGGGTCCCAAGGACCAGGTCCGGCTGGCTGCCTGTGTTTACACGGCCTTTGGGCAAAAGTGGTTTTACACTTTCATAGGATTATAGAAAAAGAAAGAAAGAAAAGGCAACAGAGACTGGCCATGGCTCGCGAGGCCTAAACCCTTACCCTGTGCTCCCGCACAGGACATGTTTGCCGAGCCCCCGTCTACATAGCAAACTCCAGGCTCCTGATCTGCCTCCCGGGCCCTCACAGTGAGCCCAGCATGGTCTTCCGGCCAGTCCCTGACCCCTCGCCATCCAGTCACATTCAAGTCACCGTTACCACATGACAGGTCACCCCAAAAGGTAGTAGCTTATGAACAACTGATATTTTGCCCAAATTATGGACCCTCATGGACGTGAACCATAATCCACGGAGAGAGCAAAATATCTCTACAGAAAGAGGTGAAATGCCGAGCCCTGCGTGAACACAGGAACCTCCTTAGGACAATAGGTATGACCCACGCGGGGATATTCCATCGGCAGGCAGAGAATGGTATCTGGAGCACCGACCCACCGGGCCGTTGCATTTTCCGGGGAAAACGACCCTGATTCCAAGTCGTACCTTCCCACCTGCAGCTTCTGCCCCGAATGAAGGAAGCCACGGCTGGCCGAGCGCCACGGTGTGTGAGACCGGAGTGCTCGCGTTCCAACCTGACCGGCTCCGGGCACCCGTCCCCCGCACTCTTGCTAAAACCGTCTTTTCCTGATGAGGGACAGTCAAAGGCTGTTGTTAAAAATACATTAGTCGTGGGAAAGATGGAATGTCACGGGCACATGTTCTGGCAAAGTCCTCATGGAATGTTACAATAATAAGCCCTGGCACTCCCCGTGACAGCCCGTTGCATCTCCCAGGCGTGTCACACGCACCGACAGACGGCTGTCACTGCCGGCAGCTAAGAGGCAGGAGACCCAGGGGCCCTCCTCCCCAGGCTGCTCAGCCCGTCTGTGGGGCCTCTTGATGAGGTTTTCACCACCAGGAAGTGACATGCGGATAATGGGCCCGTCTCACCTCCCTCCCCCTCCCCAGGGGACCGGAGACTCTCAGTCTCTCCTCTCTGAGGTTCTCAAACGTGACCGCCACTTGGGCGGAGCTGAGGTCTCTCGTCTCAGCCTGAGGAATAAATAAACGTAGTTATTGGGAAATTGACGGAGGATCGAGATAAACTCCCAACAGCACAGACAAATGACTCGAAGGCAGTTCTCCGTGAGAGACTGGCCGTGGGAGCTGCGCGTCTGAGCCAGCGAGCAAACCCAGCCCGCTTGTCGGGACTGAGATGTCTGCCCCTGAGGGTGGGCTGTGAGTCTTGCTCCAGCCTAAACTCAGCCGCATGTCGCCAGCTTCCTGGACACTCAGGGGAGAGCCACCAGTCCCCAGCACTGGGGCGATAAAGCTGCACCGATGGAAAAGCTGAAATGCAATGTTTTGTAATGTCTCTAGTAGTCAATCTCCTCTTTTTCCCACAGGTGAAGTGGGAAAATATAACGACAGGTGATAAAGCAGGGGCCACTGTGAGCATGGAGTAGAGAACGGAGCTTCAGTGGACTTTGCAGACACGAAGGCGCTTCCCAGACACTCCTCGTCCCTGCAGCTCTGATGATGGCCACGGCGGGACAGACCGCAGTGGGACACGGTCTGAGCTCTCAGACATGGCCAAGTCTGCAGAGGGACATTTCTGTGCTCTGCAGGGTTTTTTTCAGAAGGCGAGATCAGGTGTGAGCTTTTCCCAGAGGTGGTAAAGCAGTGTGTCCCTACCAGGGGGCCCCTGCTTGGTTTCTGCTGACCCTGGCTCACAGCCTGGGCCTGAGAGGGGACAATCTCAGAGTGGGATGTTCCCTGACAGCCACACAGCAAGGTCAGGGATCCAGGTACAGAGGAAGCCAAGTGACGCATCTTTGCAGACTCAGGAGCTCGTTCACCTTTCACACGGAGAGATCTGAATGTGTCTGTCCCTCTCCTAGTCTCCTGGGTGGCTGCCCTCAGGTAGGACGCTGAGAGGAGGGAGAGTCAGACACTCGGCCGGATGGGAAGGAGTCGGCGGGTGGCTGGAGGGGTCCTCTGCGCCTCCCAATCTATTTAAGGCGGTCCTTGGCTGCTCTCCAGCCATCTTGCCTGGCATTCGGTCTCAGACGACAACCCCACGGAGTTCCGCAAAGTCAACACCCCACACGCTTGGGGCTGCGGGCAAAGCTCCAGCAGAAAGTGTTCTGTCTGCGTGGTGTTTTGGAGTCCGTTCGGTCAGATCGGGTCTGCCCAGCCATGCTCTTCCCCAGCCAGCGCCAAGCACCCTCACCTTGCGTTCTACCTGCAGGAATGAAAAACGCACTCGGCCCCTGAGTGAGTACTCTGGCCTCCTCGGGGTCATCACCACGGCATCAGCCTCCTTCGGCCACCCAGCTACCAGGCCACAAACTACATGCTACAATTCTTGCAGAATCGAGAAATGTTAAGAAAACAGCATCTTAAGGGACCTCCCAGCTTAAAACAGCAAACAGAACATTAACCACAGCTGCCAAGCTGTAGGAGGGCTCCAGAGCAGCTCTCCTGACACCGGTCTCCTGACAGTGGCCCGAGGCAGGCGCCCCTGAACTCTCCCTGGGCTCCAGACAATCCCACCCCAACCCCAACGCCGCGCACTGAGCTGAACACCCCCGGACTGGACCTCAGTCCCTTCTGCGGCCCCGCTGCTGCCGACAGCCGGGCCACCACTCCTGCTGCCCATGACCTACTGCCGCGTCCCCTTGTTCTCCCTGCTCGCCGCTTCGCCAGCGGCCCACACGGTCCCCAGGCCATGGATGCTCAGCTGACGAGATAGCCCTGGTCACTCCACCTCCCGCCTGAAGAGCACTCAGTGACGCTGCCTGGCCCATGATACCCAGTCCACCGGCCACACACTTCTCTGTCCCTTATCGCCTGGTCCCAGCCCCACCCTCCAGCCTCAGCACTGACCGAGTCACCGGGCGGGCACGTGCCGGCACAGGTCTGGGACACACACAGACTGGTGGTTTCCTTGCCCGGAGCTCCACCCTCCAATGTCCGCTTTCTCTGCGAGATCGAACCGCACCCCCCCAGCACTACTGACTAGGCCCACTGCAGAAAGAGGTTCAAAAATTAGTGTGTTCCTACTTCAGAGTTGCTTGGTGATTTGAATTTTCCAGAGTATTGTGCAGTGGACACAGTTTGCCTTCTCCGTGCTGTAACAGTGATGCTGAGTGAGCAGGGATGAAAGGGAGCCCATGGAGGGGCTCGAATGACGGGTTTCAAGGCTGCCGTCCGGCCACACACACGGGTCCTGGGCCCGTGTTGCAGTTTATTAAGAGACATGAAACTTTGCGACATTTTTCGTGCTGCGCAATAACTAGGTTTGTGACAGGTGGACCTGCTTTTCATGCCAAGTTCCTGCGTAGATTTTACCAACGATCTGGGTTTGGCTACAAAGGTCCTGCTTTCTGCCTTAGGAGGTTCTTGGCGGCTTTATGGGGTGGGTTAAGGTCGGGGGGGAGGGGGGGTGTTGGGCTGCATGCAGCCAGAGTCCAAATGCCAACACACGCCTCCACTTGGCTGTCGCCGGTCCTCAGGTTCTCTTTCCTGTCACCGCCTCAGGGTGGCAGCTGGAACACTTTGTCCCATGGGAAGAAGAGGCCCTGGGTGTGCAGGTGATGCGGTTGCTGGGAGAAGGACCCCGGACACAAGGTCTGATTCTTCTGCACCCTCCCACTGCGGGTGGAAAGCCCAGCACGTGAAACTGAGTTAAGAGCATTTCTCTCAAAACTGAGAATCAATTTGAGGGAAGCAGCCCTCACAGACTGGGGCCCTGGGCTCTGACGTGCTCCCCTGAGGCCTGAGCTCCAGAAGGTTCCAGGGTTGAGGGGGGACCACGCTCTCAGGTCAGAGCTCCCTCCCTGGGTCCCCTACCACGCTGTGGCCGCTTGTTCCCTGGTGCTCGGTGCCAGCATGGCTCAGAAACACAGGGCCCCCGGCACAGTGAACTTCAGCACCTCCACACCTAATTTCACGCTCTGTTTCACGCGGAGGGAAACCATGGTGTCACCAAAGCCCAAAGCCTCCAGCCAGTGAGGGGGTGTCCAAGGTCATTTTCTCTCCTCGAGTGTCCAAGCTATGATGTCACTTTGACACGGCATCTCTGGACGAAGTGGCCCGGGGCCTGGAAGTACTTAAGTCATCACTTCATCTGCCGCATGGAGATAAAGACATTCAGTCCATCCAAACCCTTAATTGCATAATTGTTTCCAGACAAATTCTCAGTAATATTATTACTCCACACAGTAAGGAGAGCAGAGGTTCCATTCAGAGCTGAAGATGCCTCTGGGGGCAGGGGTCCCACATGTCCAGGCACACAGCCTCCACGGTGGTCCCCCAAAGAACTCGAGAGAGGAGGAGCCCTTAGGACTGACACCCCCGCCACAGGCAAGGAGTCTAAGCAGATTTCACGTGGAGATGTAAAATCGGGACGAATTTCTTATCTAAAGTCACTTCTACTTGGGGCGAGTAATCACGTTGCTTTTCGTGAAAAAGAGAGGGTTAGTCACCACAGCTACATAAAGGATGCACATTCACAGACTGATGACCGCGTGGTCCCCGGGCGGCCTAAGCGCGTCCACGGCGCCCTCGAGAGCTGGGAGCACGCAGGGCCCAGGCGGTGGCACAGCGGGAGTGCTTCCCGCCGGTTTCCTTCCCCCGGGACCTCAGCTGTGAGAAATAGACACTCGATGAAGATGTGTGTGAATCTCTTACTAAGTTAAATCGTGTTTATGTTGACTTTTTAAATTTCAAAGATGGCTCAGCTCAGCACGGGACGGGTCTCGCCCCCACCCCCACCCTCGCAAGGCCGTTTGTGAGCGCTGAGGGTCCGCCAGGGACCGCAGGGGCCGGGCCAGGTTGGCACCCTCCGCGGCCACCTCGCCCCTGTCCTCAACCTCCCTCGCGTTCCTTAAGTAGAGACACACCTACGATTAACAGGCTCGGTCACACTAAGTATCAGCAACACTGACAAGTACGTGTGTTACCATGAGACACAGTTAACACAGGTGACACCGAGCTGTGTGGTTGCCTGTACCGATGTGCGTACCATCAGTGCATGCGGCAGGTGGCGCAAACACACAACATGTGGACAGGTAACTGTGCGTTGTAGGAGACATCACACACAGGACAACAATGCAGGACGTGGAATGCCAGCACCTCTCGACACTGCGTGAGACAACGCTGCATGAGCTCCTTACAACTATAAATCAGGGAACTAAATAAATAGGAGCTCAGTTCATAAAAACAGGGTCAGGGGTCGGTGTGGCACACCCCTCGGAGTCCTTCCCGGGGAGCCCTTCCCAGACAGCCCCCCGGAAGCTACAGGCAGGGACAGGAGCAACTACAGGGGGACTGCCCAAGGCACAGAGGGTCCTCTCCTATCCAGCCAAAGTGTTCCCAGGGGTGAACCCAGCCCCTCCCGTGCACGCTGCCCCGCTGGCCCCGTGCCGGACCACCCAGCTGTCTGCCTCTCCTGGGTGGTCTCTCCCCTGCACTGGCCAGTCTCACGCCCACTCGGGGTAGAACAACTTCACCAACAACTCGTGAACTCCAGTTGCTAGACCTTCCCAGTACCTGACGCCGGGTTTCTCTAACCCTAACCCTAACTCCATTACCCTCCCCGTGCGCCACCCCCAGATCGGGCTCAAGGCTGGGGGTTTGCTCGCCTGGTTCAAGTGCCCGAAGCTGCTTTGCGCCACGTCGGCTTTGGACTAAGAAAGTTTATACACAAGTTTCTTTTTCCTTCTGGCTGGTTAAAATCTGCCAACATCGTGCAAATCAGATGCCAGAGATGTTTAAACAGCAGCACTGAGCAAAACCAAAACAAATGAGTAAACTGCGGAAAAAGGGCTGCTAGCCGGCAAGCGGCCGCTTCTGCCAGAACAACGTGCTCCCTTCGGTGGTGAGCAGCGAGGAAGCTTGGACCAGGGAGTGCTGAGTTCAGTGTGGCTGGAGGCATTCATGAGGGATGGGGGAACCCCGGGGTGGGGGGGGGTAGTGGGAGTAAACACAGGGTGTGTGTGTGTCTGTGCATGTGTGTCTGTGTGTGTGTGTCTGTGTGTGTGTATGTTTGATTCCAGAACAACCAGGAATCGAGCCCACCTGCTTCAAGCTTGTTTCATAATTTCAGATCGGATGAGTTATTCAGGGACAAGTCCACATACAGAGAATAAGGCCAGCGGGAGACCTAAGCAACCCACGACGGGTCCCGGAGACAGGCTTCCAGACACGGTCCCTGTCTGGGTGGTGATGAGACAGTGTTTGTAAGTAGATGCGTCACACACTGTTACAGAGAGGGAGATTTTTAAACACACAGGTACAGATGTACAGGCTGGGACAGGAGTGGGTTTACAGTTCCTTGTGTGAAAAGTAATGCAATGATAACTAATAAATAATCATACATGAATAATTGTGTTTCGTACAATCACAATCGATAAGCTACTTGTGCCCCACCCTGTGTATGTTTTATAATGTGTAGATTTACATTTTTAAGTCTACACATCACAAAGAGTCCAGATGAGTCACAATATGTATTTCTACGTATACATAGCACAGTCATAAAATTCGCTTCTGTTTGTGAGAGGCTTATGTTTACTTTTCTTAAAAGATTTTGCTTATTTATTTTTAGAGAGAGGGGGAGGGAGGGAGAAAGAGAGGGAGAGAAGCATCAATGTGTGGTTGCCTCTGGCACAACCCCCACCAGGGACCTGGCCCACAACCCAGGCATGTGCCCTGACTGGGAATCGAACCTGCAACCCTTTGCTTCGCAGGCTGGAGCTCAATCCACTGAGCCACACCAGCTGGGCTTACGTTTCCTTCTTTGAAGCTCAAGATGTGAGGGGCGTCTAGCTCCTCTGTAGACAGAGCCCCAGTGGGACAGTGTGTACAGCTTCTTCCCTTAAGTGGCTGCTGAACTGGCCTGGAAGCAGTCCCCGTGACCCAGAGGTCCCGGCTCAGACAGCCAGTGCTCAGGGCCTTGGAGGATGGAGCTCCCAGACCACAGTCCAGGCAGCCAGACTGACAGCCCCAGCGGGAGCCCCTGGAGCAAGGCCCACCACAGCCCTGCACAGCAACTGTGCAGAAAAAGCCCTCGTCTTGCTGAACTGAAAACACAGCTGCCCCCTGAACTCACGGCCTGCTCTGCTGGACAGTGGGCAGGGGTCAGGCCACGGATGTCCCGCTGCAGACGACATCCTGAGGGCCCAGAGCACGTGGGACCTGCCCAAGGACAGAAGGCCGAAGGAACAGTGGCCAGAGCAAGCTGCTGCTGCTGAGATGAGGCCAAGGTGACCACGGAGCCGGACCCCAGCTCGGCCTCTGCCCATCACCAGTATGTGGCGTGGGGTGAGCCCACCCCCAGCACAGTGTCAGGCCCTACGAGTCTGAGGCAGTCAGTGGGTGAACACCCATCACGCGCTCACGATGCCGGGCAGGGTGCCGCCCCCGTTAGGGCTGTGGCCCTTCAGCGAGCACTCCGTGTACAGTCCGTACTCTCTGAGTCAGTGACACAGGAAGGTGTGAGTATGCACCCTGAGAAAACGCCAAAGTCAGCATTGAAGAAGAAAACACTTGTTGGGTCGGTTGGGAGGAGGGAACCGTGACCCCCAGGGACCCCCAGCTTCCAGGTGAGCCCCTCCATGTGAGCATCGTGTAAACGCTCTTCCAGGCCCCTTTCCCGGGCATTGGTTTCAGCCTCTGAAACCCGTAGGCGGTGTGCCTCCGTAGAAGCCAACAAACACTCACTTCTCTTCTTCGACTTGCAGGTGGCCAGGGACCAGTGTTGACGCGCCGGCACTGCGAGGACGGCCGGCCAGGCAGTCTCAGGGCCTAGGCGTGACCTCGTCTGCGGTCCTGCCCACGTGACCTAGCTGTGCTGAGCCTCAGTTTCTCCACCAGAAAGCCGTGGGCACTGCACTTTCTCCGTGGCCTCTCTCAGAGGTGAAGGTAAGGGGCGCGCATCCCACCGGCAGCAGAAGCCCACCTTGTGTCTTTCTCTTCTTATCGTGATTGCGGTGGCGAGCTGGGGTAGAGCCCGTACCGATTGGTACTCGTTTGTGAAACAAAGGTGAGTCCGTTCTTGGGTTAGTTTCCTCTGGCTGCCATATGCAAGTACCACGCACCAGACCGCCTAACAACAGAAATCGTTGTCCCGCAGCCTGGGGGCTGGAAGTCCGGGGCCCAGGTGTGGCCAGGGTCGGGCCCTTCTGGGGTGTGAGAGCACACCTGCAGCAGGTGCCTGCCGTGGCTCTCAGTGGCCGCCTTCCCGTCCACAAGGCCTTCTCCCCGGGTGTGTCGTCTCCAAGTGCCCCTGTTTGTAAGGACAGCCATCGAGTTGGACTGGAGTCAGCCTCATGACCCCGCTGCAACGTCACCCCCTCTGAAAAGACTCTGTCTCTGAGTAAAGTCACACTCCGAGTTCCTCGGAGTTAGGATTCCAGTGTGTGCACGGCAGGGAGGTGGCACAGCTCAGCCACGACACACGTACATGGTAAAACCGCCCTAAAAGAACAGGGACAATAACCACACAACTAAAAGGTCGTTCAGGGGCCAGCAGGAGGGTGGAGCAGGGGGAGGACAGAGGACAGGTGATGGGCAGGTGATGGCGCAAAGGGGCCCCTCACAGTGGGACGTCTCTAACTTCGGCGCCACGCACCTGCTGGCGCACACGTGGCAGGTGTGTGCTTTCAAAGACGATGAGAGAACACAGAGGAGAGTGAGTGTGTGCTCGCAGCCTCCAAGAAAACAAGAGGAGGGAAGTCCTCCAGCAGGAGACCCCGAGCCCGTGATGGAAAGCGACACACGGCGAATAAAGCCAACAGCGAGCAGGCCCCGTCTGTGCTCTGCCCTTTTTCCACGTCAAAGTCACCTCTGCTGAGTAATTACGTGCCCAAGCCACCAGAATATGCTGCTTAAAATTAAGAAGAGGAAGATGAGAGTGTACATGTGCGTGAGGGAGAGGCAGGGGTGAAAGTCCGGCTCCCCGTGGGGGCATTTCCTCCAGACACTCCTTTCCTGGGCTCTGACGTCTGCCGGGCTCTGTGGCGACCTGTCCGGACTGGCTCTCCGCCTGCCTCTGTGCGAAGGCACGACACTAAATGTCCTAGGTCGGCTCTTGGTGCTGCGACCTCACCTCCGAAGTCAGCTGTGCCCGCGGTCTACGGGAAGGAATGTATCCGTGTGCACGCCGGCAGTCACCATGGTTCAGTGAAGCATCTGTCACAATTGCAGCTCATTAGAGCACTTCTGTCACTCGGGACTGCACTGGGGGAGCGGAATAACACATAGCTTCAAGAAAATAACTACTGTCATTTACACACCAGGATCTCCGTAGCTTTACTCGTGTGTGTTGCCAGTACATTCTCATCTCTGGAGCTAAAAATAATTAACACTTCGCAAACACCTGGAGGTGACCGACAAAGCAAGCATTAGCTGCTGGAAGTGGAAAGCCCTAAGGGCAGCGTGTCAGCACCCCCAAAACTGCGGGACCTCGGTCCTCGCAGAGGGCAGGACAGCCACCTTTTCACTGATGCTTCAGGGGGAATTCTTGCAAGCCCGGCTGCGTGGTTCTCAGAGCAGGTGAGGGGGTGAAGCTCCCAGGACGGGACGGGACAGCCAAGCATTCGGGGCGAAAGCAGCAAAGACGTAAAACGGAAACCAGCACCAGGGAGATGGCTGGACAGCCCTCCTCACCTGTTTGAAAACTAAGCAACACACTTCTAAATGACACACTAGCAAAAAAGGAGTCTCAAGAGAAATTTAAAAACGTTTTGAGGTAAATAAAAATAATATAGCATCCTCAAAACTTCTAGAATGCAGCAAAAGCGGGACTTGGAGGAAAATTCATAGCACTGAGAGCATACACTGGGGGGAAGCTCAGAATCAGTAAGCTAAGAACCTGCGTTAGCTGGCTTGGAGAAAGAAAGGCAGTTTAATCCCAAAGTAAGCAGAAGGGAAACGTCATAAACCGGAGCACCAGTCCATGAAACGTCACACAGGGAAAACGGTGAACCGAGCTGAAAGCTGGTTCTTCAGCAGAAAGTCAGGAAAACGTGAAACTCCAGCCCGACTAGCTGAGAGAAATGAGAGAGAGGTCATCGCCAGCGATCACAGAGACACTGGAAGGAGAATAGAGAAAGGGGTGTGCGACTTCACACCCTAAACTCTGACAGCCGGATGACGCGGGCCAGTGAGCCCACAGACACAGAGGGAGAAAGGGGCGGCCTGGAGGGGTCCACCGCCCACGGCCTACATCCCCGGGTGAATTCCACCAAACACCAACGCGGAAATCATATCGGTTCTCCGCTCTCTTCCAGAAAACGGAAGCAAAGGGAGTGCGCCATGACTCAGTCTATGAGGCCAGCACTGCCTGAGCACTAGCTCTCTCATGAACGAAGACGCAAAAACCTCAAGAAAACATCGGCAAAGCCAGCCCGACAGCGTGTAAGAGGAATTACACACCCTGACCACGGGCATCCGCTCCAGGTATGCGAGACAGGACCGGTGTTGGAAAACAGACCATTGCAATTACCACATTGACACGTTAAAGAAGAAAGATCTTGTGACCAGAGAGCAAGGAGTGTGGAAAGAGCATTTGACAAAAATCCAATAGTCATTCGAGGTAAAACATCTCAGCAGAAACGCAGAGGAATTTGGCAACCTGTTTCAACACCTGCAAAAGAACAGGCGCTCAGCATCGTGCGCGGTGGGGAGAAACAGGGCTCTTCCCCCTCAGCCGGGGAAGAAGACCAGGCTGCCCCCCGCCACCCCACCCAACACACGCTGGGAGCCCCAGCTCCACGGAGAGGAAGCAGAGGCAAATAACGGTGAACTAGGACTGAGGGGGGCTTACCTCAGGAACACACTGCCCTGTCACTGAAAATCTAGTCACGCGAGTGACAACATTAAGAGATTCATATCAGAATAAATGACAAATCATGATCATCCACATAATTATCCCAATAGATGCAATGAAATAACTCAGTAAAATTCAATATACATTCAAGATAAATATTCTCAGCAATCAAGGAACAACCTAATAGAGGATGTTTTTTAAAACTTGTTTCAAAGAAAAGTCAACAGTAAAATGTTTAAAACATTTTCTTTAAGAATAAGATAAGAATTCCCACTTTTGGAAAATGACATATTCTCACACATGAAATTCCTAATAAATTCTAGGGAAGCACCCATATTTGCGGACAGGAAAGCTTGATAATATAAAGTTGTGAATTATCCTTGACTTATCTCTTTTTATAGCTGTCCCCGTCAAAACCCACTAGACTTTTGAAGACCTTGGAAAGCCAATCATAAAGTTTATGAAAAACAAAGGCTCATCAACAGCTAAACTTCCACAAAGGTGAAGAGCAAGGACCGCAGCAGGCAAGGGGAAGAGGACCTGCCCCGAGAGATGCCAGCACCCGTAACCCTGTAAAACAGAGAGGCTGGGAGTGGATGCCGGGAAAAATATTGACCAATGACACAGCAGGAAGTCCAGGAACAAACGTCTGACTGCATTAAAACTCAACGTGACGGAGCTGAAATCTCAGACCGGTGGAAAGCGGGCAGCCCCCCGGGTGTGAACACCCAGGAAAATGCAATGCCTCCCACCTCGGATCACAGACGGAAACCCACTTGGGGTGATTAAGGCCCTCACTGTGAATCAGCTCGAACCCAGGGAAGGGCGGTTTGGAGAAAGACCTCGGTGAACCTGGGACAAGACAGAGCCCTGTGCTCCCAGCCCGGGGCCCTGGGCACCCGTGCCCTTGCACGTCCGACCATGTGAACCAGCGAGGGGAACCTCGGTTCTGGGCAAAGGTGGGGAATCTGTGCAGACTGGCGCACGGACCACAGGGGCTGATGGCCCGGGCACGACAACAGAGTCTTCAGCCCAAGTGTTCGCAAATAACCGCAATTACCGAGAAGGCAGCTGCAAGCCACCAGCCACCAAAGTCGAAGGACCACAAGACCATGCCGGCGCGGCGCCCAGCCCCACAAGCGCAGGCGTGAGGGAACAGTGGCCTCCTGGAGCCACCTTGGCTCCAGGACATCAAGCACTTACTGCCCTTCTTGGGTCTCTGCTTCCATCTGGATCCCTTTGAAGACAGTGCCTCCGTCTGAAGTACACCCATGGGATCGAGATTGCAAACTTCCCTTTGCTGAGTCTGTTAACTTTTCACAGTTTTGTCATATTTGGGACAGGAGAACACTGGTTTTCTTTGCATTAAATGTGCTGTAAGTGTGCTGTAAATGTCCTGCTGTAAATGTGCCCACAGACTCCCCAAAAAGAATGATGCTGGGGGAGGGGTGTTCTGTCTTGGAGATGGGGAAGGGGCTTCAGAAACGGCTCCCCGGGGTGCAGCGACAGACTGGTGAGGACAATAATGTGGGGAAAGGAGCTGGTGCAATTTGAGGTCAAAGGGAGAGATTTCAGGAAAAGGCCAGGACCAGCGCCTGGGTGTGAGCCAGCAGAGAGGGTGGGGCTCCTGCGACCCAGGGTCCGCCCTGGCTCCAGCGCTCCGCAGAGGTGCAGCCTGACTGTGAGCAAAGCGCCTCCTCACCTGTCAAGTCCAGCCCTCAAGGATTTTCCGAGGCTTGGAAATGGTGCGTGGAAAACCCCAGGCGCTGCATAAACGTTAGCTATGGTTCTTGGAAGTAAAGCGGAATGACACCTTTTGCTCCGTGCGTTTGGGAAGTGTCCTGCCTTGGTCCCTAGTCATTCCGTCATCCGGTCGCCACCAGCCTTCTCGTCACTCATCATGCCACAGTCTGCCCTGACTTGGACGTCTGCGTCCCCGACAGCTGGGTTCCCTGCAGGACGCCGCTGGGCTTCTCTGTTTATCGGTTTCCTGTCCGTGGGCCTGGACCAGGCGTCTCCTGACAACTCGGCCTCACTAGCTAATAGGGCGAGGGGACAGGTTCCTTGTCCTTCAAAACCGCCTCATGTATTTGAGGCAGGTTGTGTTTACACACACACATGCACATGCACACACACGTCTTGAGGACACTACTCCCAGCCACAGGTGAGTGCACGTCTCTTCCCTTGACCTGGATCTGGGACTGACCGGGCCATGGCGGAAGGTGGGGGTCAGGCCTTTGGACTTCCAAAGTCAGAAATGGCAGCACGCGGCTCGGCCCGGCTCCCGAGGACCACAAACTCTGGAGCCTGGAGCCAACGGGCGAGAAGCCCCACTGCCCTGCTGGTGGGCAGGTCCTGAGGACAGGCCACCGGCAGAGAGCGGCTCCAGCCTGTGGCAGCTGGCTGCCCCCAGCCGGGCCCCAGGTGTGAGAGCCGTTGCTCCAGATGAAGGTGCTCACACTGGACAGAGACACAAGCGGCCCCGGCAAACCCTGCCCGGGTCGAGATCAGACAAGGGCTGGGAGCCGCCGGCTTTGGGGCAGCTGGACGTCCCCTCCTCTCACAGTGCTTCTCAGTCTCTGGTGGCCTGTGCCTCCTTGTGCCATGTCTGCAGGCAGCTTCGCAGGGGTCCCCGCTTCGAGGTCACAGGAATAACTCAACCTGACTCGTTATGGTTCTCTGCGGGTGATACCAGGGGGCACCCAAAACCCCCAGAAGCTATTTATAAAAATCTGTGTGTTCATTCTTACATGTCTAAACATCATTCAGCTTCAAAATTCTCTCCATCTGATGCAACACACCCACCGAGATGTTTTCCACGGCTCCGAACAGTGTTTGAGCTCATCCGTTTTGATCCCTTTTAGTGCTTCTGCCACTTTTTGTTTCACGTCTTCCACATCGGCAAAACGTTTCCCTTTGAGGGCTTTTTTTATCCCGAGAAACAAAAAAAGTCACTTAGGGCAAGATCAGGTGACTAGGGAGGGTGGGGCACGGGGGTCATGCCATTTTGGGTCAAAAACTGCTGAACACTCAGCGTGGTGCGGGCCGGTGTGCTCGTAAATCACCCATCATGAAACAGGCAAACGTGCTGGAAAAAAATACACCCGAGCCAAACACAGCCTCTCACAAGGCCCACGGAGGGTTCCGAGAGCACTGGCCGAGGGGAGAGCCTGCGCTACAAGGCTTGGGGGGAGGCCTCATTCCCCACGGTCCTTCTTTCCTCTGCTTTCCATCCCACTCCACGGGGAATCGGTCCTTCCGCGGGCCTGTGCCCCAGCCTTGCGCCCGCCTCCTGTCTCCTGTGCGCTCTGGGAAGCTTCTGAGCAGCTGTTCCAGCTTCGGGTCTCACACACCGAGTGATCGCTCCAATTCTCCTCGATCTGTCCAATCGGGTTTTTGTTTCAATATGCGTGTCTTGTTTCTAAAGGATCTGCGGTCCCACTGTGCACATCGGCTCTGCTGCTTTCATGGTGCGTGTTCACTGTCCCGTTTCCCCAAGTTTTCAGAGCTCTGACCCCTTTACTCAGACGTCTGTGAGGGCCGGTTTCCACGCCTGGCTCTCCTCACAGCAGCGTGCCGCCCGGGGGTTTCATGATTCTGCACGGCGAGCCTGCCGTGTGCGGCTCCATCTGGGAGGCACCGAGCACCCTGCTGAGACCCGTTTCCCGGCGCTCCTGCTCCCGTTGGCAGGCCCTTCATCCGCATCGCCAGCCTGCCTTGCCTTTTGTGTTAAGTCCTCGGTCCAGGATTCCACGTCATGCAGACAGAAGCAAGTTCAAAGCTCAAACTCAGAAAAAGGTAGGGCTAGGCTTATAAAATTTCGGTAAAACTTTTTGTTTTCATCCCCAAGCCTAGATCAAGAAAAGCAATGTTTCTTTATTCTCCGATTTTCTGCTTTGAAATTTTTCAAACACCCAGACAGGTGGGAAGCACAGGGCAATGACAGCCCCCACACCTGCTACCTGGATGCAGCGTGTGCGTGTGGGCGTGACCGTTTCAGCCGAACGCTCAGCGCAGCTGCACACACTGGCCGACCCTCTGGAAGGGGGCTGCAGACACGGAAACACCCGACCGAGGGAAGCCCAGACCCAAACCAGCCCGCAGTGGGCACGAACCCCTGACCCAGCCATCGCAGCCCCGTAACCAAAACTTAAACTCTCCTGATTTCTCCAAACTTCTGACTCTAACCTTAAACTTGAGCCTTCTTCATGTCAGCCTGACCTCTTGGCTTCCTAGCCCATCGGCCACGCAGGGAGCTCACACAGTGCTGCCACCGCAAAGGGGAGTGTGCGCTCAGGGACCGGTCACAGCAGCCGCCATGTGCTCCCTCAGCCTAGCTCCCAAGCCCAGCGCCACCAACTGGGAGCAGACATGCCCGCCACCTCCAATCTCTCGGTCCCCTGCACACCAACTAGGCACTTCTCGCTCGGTAAAATAGTGATACCAAGTAAAGCTCTCTGTGTTCTCTCTTGCCACAGTTCACCCCTAAATACTTGTGCAAACCCCAAAGCTAGCAACCTCACCCTAACATCGTATTACCACACCGAAGAAAATTGACAAGCATTCCTTGGTGTGATCTACTCTCCTGTCGGTTTCCCCAATGGCCCCCAAAACATTCTTCTTTCCAACCAGAGTCTACGAAGACTTGCCCACCACATCCGGCTGTTACGTGGTCTGTTTTCAGCCCCTGATGAAGGAGGGCTGGTTCAGGTTTAGTTTTTCTGTCCGTGGGACATACTCAGAGGTAAGTCCCCTGCCCCACCTTGCTCAGCCCTGGGCGTCCTTTCTGTTCCCAGAACCGACAGGAGAACTGCGGCCCCTGTCACCAGGCAACCTCAGGGTCCCCAGCGCTCGCCATGGGGCCACCAGCAGGCAAGGCTTCAATGTTCTCCATTCCCACGGCTGAATCTCTTCCCTCCATTCCTGAAGGCTCAGACACCCACGGAAAAGCCTACATTTAACTGCAATTCCAGGTGCTCCACAGGTAATCTTCCCTCTTGTCACAGCTTCGACCTTCCTTGTGCCCTCCTGGGACCAGGAACATTCAGAAGTGCCCCAGGGGGTTTGAATGGGACAGGTTAAGTAAAATCACACCCCTAGTTTGTCATGATTAAATACACGTGCCCACATTTTTTTATTTCTTGCAATGAATGACTTTAATTCCTTAGTTCCAAATTAAAGAAGTGACTTTGCCAGAATCACACCTGCACAGGTCTGTGCACACAGAGAGCCGACAGCCCCGCCTGTCTTCTCCCGCCTCCCCTGGTCCTAGGCGAATGTCCCCAGGGCCACCTGGTGCTGGTGCATCACAAGGTCAAAAGCCTGAGAGCTCTGGACTGAATGGTGTCTGAGCTCAAAGCACCTGAGCTCAGGTTTGACCCTGAAGCCCCTAACCCGCCCTCCAGGCCCCTTGGGTCCGAGCTCCTTCAGCAGCCTGAGCCCCGTGCCCAAATTCAGGACCCGGTCGGAACCCAGCCCTGCCACCGAGCAGCCACATCACTGGGCTGTCTCTGAGCCTCGCTGCTGGTCTACAGAAGGGGAAGGTCCGTGCCTGCCCTGGCCCCACGGGCTGGGTGGTTGTCACAGTGACACACGCCCCGCCCTCTGTGGGCGGGACCAGACGCACTCTCACAGGCCACTCCATGGCGGGCGCTGGGACATTGCCAGGGCCACCTGCCAGCTCCCCCGCTGCTGAGTGGCGATTTCAGAGAAAACATGCCTGGAGGGAGTGACTTGGTCCAGAGCAAGAAAGGAGGCAGGAAGTGGACCCGGAAAGGAGACATCACAGCCCGAAGCCTGGGGGTGCCGGGTACAGGCGTGGATGCTGCCGATCATCAAGCATGACAGTGAATGCTCCACGTTCCCTGCCCAGAGAGGGAATGGCGTCTGAGGGCACCGCCGCCTGTCCCTGTGAGAGGCCATTGGGGGCATTACAGGTGAGCTGGCACCTGGTGAGGTAGAAGTTGCCAGTACCCCCGTGCCCGGAGCCTCAGGTGTCCCTGGGACCTGGCCCCTCGTGACCAATCTCGGAAAAACGCTGTCACGGCTGCTGCAGCGGAAACACACCTCCATTTCTATGCCTGTCAACACAGTTCCCGAGCAGGGACCAGAGTGGCCTGCCTAGCAACGGCCATCCCAACTGGTCCCTCCCCCATGTGTCCAAGCCTCAGTCCCTGTCCTGTCCTCCCCTACGACTCTGCCTGCCACATGGCTGGCCTGAGCCAAAGGGAGGGGGTGGCCCTTGTCTGTGCACTCCACCCACTCCCTCTGGGCCTCTGTGGCCGCTCGTGTATCCTGGCAGAGAGAGAGTCGATCTTTTTATTTGGACATGTCTGACAAGACTAAGGAAAATTTCCTCTGTGCAGGGGATGGACACCCTCGCTCACTGCACAGGACTCGAGCGGAAAGGTCCTCTCCGCGCCCCGGGTGCCACACCCAGTGCCCAGCGCTGAGGTCTCAGTGCTCAGATGGCATGGCACCTGAAAGGTGACCCTTCTTTCAGAGCGAGGACGTGCAGGCTTTCCTGCTTGTCTCCTTCCAGTGGTGCTGAGAGGCGTGAGGCTGCCGGGCCCCCGATGCTCTCGTGCGTTGAGATTTCACGCCTCCCAGGGCTCAGGCTGCCTCCAGCACCCTGTCTGCTGTGACTCAGTGAGTAAGAACGACGTCTCCGCTACAGAGCACCTGCCACGTCTCAGGAGCTTCACTGGGGGGGGGGGGCATTTTCACCTCTGAATCGCAGTCCATTTGATACATTTGGGCTAACTCAGAAAACACAGATTGCCGTGAGAAATGCTGGCAGTCTGGGGCGGTGAACCCACAACCACCAGATGAGGTGCGATGGGATTGCACACCTGAAACCTACACAACTTTATTAATCGATGTCACCCCAATAAATTCAAAAAAATCAAACTTAATCTTAAAAAGAGAAATGTTGGAAGTGGGGGTATGAAAGCCAGAGCTACCCAGACAGGTGCTCGCGATGAAGAACATGGACGGGCATGACTTTCGGTTATTAACAGGCATTGCATTTCTTTTTAGAAACTGTTTTTCTCCAGAACGATGGCTGAATGCACACCATTCACTTTGGTTGGAACTTTCCAGGGGCTGGTGCCAACTGCAGACTCTTGGGGGTGCCGATCCATCCTTCCGGCTAATCCCCGCAGAGCTTCTGCTATCGCAAAGTGACAGATGTGCCTCTGCGTAGTGGGGACCTTTTCCAGACAAAGTGGGTCTTAAAGTATTAAAATCGTGAACACACTGCGCACGTTCGGCGACCACGAGTTTAAATAAAGTGGGTGCCTTGCAACCCATTCTAAGGCACAACCAAGAATCTGCTGCCCAACGTAGCACAGGGACAGTGAGTGACTTTGTGGACCACAGCGTCACACTGGTAGGGCACGCAGAGTCACTGGTGACGGCAAGGAGTCAGAGTCTCCCTGAGTGTGCTGATGATGTTTCGTTCCCATAGATACCGACCTACCCACCTATCCCCCTACCTATCTATGCACATATTACCTATCGATCCATCTACCTTTCCATCATCTGCCTCCTATCTATCACCTGTCTGGCCGTCAAGCCGTCCATCTTCTGTTTACCTTCGGTCTGTCAGCTGTCTCGTTATCTGTTGTATACATGCCACATAAAGAGAGAAAAGCACAGGTCACACATCCACCACCCGCTGCCTCATCCCCAGTCTGAGCCATGAGGTAGGTGCCTGTCATACTTCCCTGGAACACCTGAGCCTGCCACACCAGGCTGCAGCATGGGTGGGCTCTGGCCACAGCCTGCTGGCTTCCTGCGTCCTCACATGGTGGAAAGTGTCAGCGAGCTGCCCTGTCACTTCTGATAAGGGCATTCACCCCACACGATGGCTCCCTCTTACGACCTCATCACTTCCCAAAACCCCATCTCCTTGGAGTTAGAATTTAACACATGAATTTGGGAGGACAAACATTGAGACCACGAGGGCTATTACTGAACTGTCCCTCTGCTATAGACTGCTCCTGTCCCCCCAGAGTGTGTGCAACCCTCCCCACCCTGGCGTCCTGCCTTCTAGGCCAAGTGAGGCATCCTGGACAGCCTGCTGCTCACCCCACAGGGAGCACGGAGTTGAGGTGAAGCATCCTCTCGTCCTTCCTTCTGAGTCCAGGACTCCTCCCTGACGGCGCCGAGGCCCCAGCCCCGCCAGTCCCAGTGAGGGGAGTAGGCTGCATCCTTCTTGTCCACCCCACACCCCACACTCACCCTGCACACGTCACCCCACAGCCCCCAGCCCCTGGCCTTTCCTCGTCCTACTCACTCCCTGAAATCTAACACCAGAGCCCAAACCTCCTGGGCCTCACGGGAAAAGTAACCCAACAAGGAAACCAAGAAGCAGCAGTACTTTCTGGGCACATAGACAGATGACATCCCAGGCGAGTTTTTTCTTTTTTGGATAAGCACATGAACACTGGAAGAGACGTGCCCACTCTGCGCCCCTCTGGGTCTATACCTGAGGCTCCACGTGGGCTCTCTGCTCGCCGCCCCTCCGCTTCGAGGCCGGCAGGAGGGCTGAGGCCAGAGCTGTGCCAACAAAACGTCAGGACGTGGGCCCAGCTGGGAACGCAGTGGACGTCTGAAACGGTCACCCCTGACACGGAGCAGGGCCTTGTGTCCCGTAACAGCCCCCAGGAGGGGCCATGGGCCAGGACACCTGGCCGAGGGGTTCTGGGTGCTTCCCTGGCACTTGTGACAAACGTGATATGGGGCCACACGGCCCTTCGGTTTTTTGAGGCTTCCAGGTGTGCAGGGACTTGTACTTTCACATCAAGAGACCATCACCTACTTGCGTGTCAGTGTCTCCCACGAAGAAGGAGCACATCATCGTCAGCACTCACCCACCTCACACCTCCAGCGCGAGCCGATGAACGGGGTGAGGGCGTCAGAAATCCACTCAGCTCGTCCAGGGCTCTCTCTCTGAAGTCAGATGCAGTCATATGACGCTCTCTGACTGATGAAGTGTGAGCAGCTGTGTTTCTTCTGGACGGAAGGGTACGTGCGAACACACCTCCCACCGTTCCCTTGCCCTCATGGCAGGCAGTGTCCCAGAGCCTCTGCCCACCACAAAGGGACAGATGCGTGGGAAGGAAACACACCTCAGAGAGTTGGGGGGCTGTTTGTTACGCAGCACACTCCAGACAGTCCTGGCTGATGCACTGAGCAGCCCCCGAGAGCAAGCACAGCTCCAGGCTCAGGACACAGCTGGCCAGGCCAGGTGCGAGGAAGAGCAGCCCCTGCTTGTCACAGCAGCACCCAGCCCTCCCAGAAAGCAGTGGGAAGGGGCATCCTGAGAGACTTGGCTGAGGACCGCTGGGGTCAAGACATGTTGGCATCCAGGTGCGGCCAGGAGAGAGAAGCAGGGGTCCTCAGTGTCACCTACACAGCCAACACCTTGTCCCCGAAGGGGATGCCAATGGGTGAGGAAGCCCCAGGCACCTGCCAGTCTTGTCTACAATGAGGACACTGGGGACCCAGAGCAGGCAGGAGGGGGGACCAGTGTGAGACTCAGCCCTCACCTATACTCCCAACGGCTCGTCTGCTGTCCAGAGTGGACGGGTCCCATGCATGCCCACTCACCTGTGCACAGCTGTCCAGTGTGTCAGGCCTGCAGCTCCGAGTCGGGACCAGGACGTGGGGAGAGGGGCACCCGGGAGACCTGCGGACACCGACACCCACACCAGCCGTGCTGGGTGCCAGCCGCCCCAGACCCACCCATTCCCGTGTCCAACGTGCAAGACGCATTTCCAGGCCCCGGGGTCTCCCACCTCATCACACACTTGGCCCAGCGCGTGCCCAGCATGGCGGCAGTTACAGTACCAGCGTCTTGGGACCCACAGCCTGAAGGGACACTGTAAAAACGCACAGCCCGTTCCAATTCTATTTCCAATCACTGTGTGGCATGCAACCCAGAATGGTGGGGAACCGATAAAATATGGAAATGAACCGACAATTCATAGAGCACATTAAAATTTCCATTTAAACTGTTAGTTAAGCCGTACACATTTGCAAACATAAACATTCACCCTCAGGAAAAATATTTCCTAAACTGCGGCATAATTAGAAACCCACAATAATTCGTAACAGGACGGCGGTCACACACGGGCGGCACCCCGAGGCTGTAAGAAAGAGCCAGTCCAGCACTGGGCTCCCTCTGAGGGGCCCCAACCTGCCCCAGGCTCTGCGGGGCCAGCTTCCCTCCTCACCTCCTGGGGGGGTGGCTGCACGTCGTCTCCTTGGTCAGCAGGCCCTGCCCCGAGGACAGGACCCCAGCCTGTGGGCCGTGCATCCCTCCTCTGGCCCCGTGGTGCCCCTCGCACGGCAGGCCCTTGCTGAGGTCAGCCAAGTGGACTGAAATTGGACGGTGTGAACCTAACGGAGCAGAATCAGCGGACAGGCGCACTGTCGTGTCCGTGGGCCTCCGTGCAAGAAGCGAGAAAAGGAGACCCAGGTTCCCTCCTCTCTGCCTCAGGCCAACCCTCCCGCCGGCCCGATGGGATGGAGCAGGGGGTCAGGGCTGCAATCGCCCACAAGCTGAACAAACAGGCGGCTCACCCTCGACGTCTTCCCCTCTGGGGAGGGGTCTGAGCCCCGCCCAGTGGGGAGAAGGCCCCCCGGACCTCGGCTCCCGCACAGCCCCTCCTGAAATGCCTTCACCGCCTCCCCCCTCAGGGGGCTCGGTGTGAACCCAAACCAAGTGGCGATGCCTTCACCAGCCCTCCAACAGCTGCCATTGCCCGTTATTTTCATCAGTTTCTCCAAAGAACCGAGTTAGAATGTATGTCAGGAAAAGTTGGTTTTCCTGCAAAACATACCTAAGTGTTTTTCATCTGGCAAGGAAAAGCTCAAAACCCCCTGGCAGTGTTCACCTGACTGTGCCCAGGACACCAGGTAGCTCAGAGCGAAACAGGACATTCAAGAGCAGAGACACCTGCTCGCTCGCCCGCCCTCGGGTGGGTGCACCCCCGCCTTCCGAAGTCCTTCCTTATTTCTTTCTTCTGTTTACTACGTTTCATAGTAGCACTTGTTGGAAATAGCCTCAAGTTCTTTTGGACAATAAAGATAAATAATTAACCAAGGTAGAACCAGTACCTGAGTTACATTAAAACGACAGAGCAAGCCCTGGCTGGTGTGGCTCAGTGGGTTAGGTGTCAGCCTGCGAACCAAAAGGTCGCTGGTTCGATTCCCGGTCCGGGCACATGCCTGACTTTCAGTCCGGGGCCCCCACAGGGGGCATGTGACAAGCAATCCACCGATGTTTCTCTCCCTCTCTTTCTCATCCCTTCCCTTCTCTCTAAAAATAAATAAATGAAATCTTTAAAACAAAACTGGAGAGCAAGAAAAGGGGTGCTATACATCCGTTTGTTATCCTGAATTCCACAGCTCCTTCGGGTCTCAGCACAGTCGTTTTCTGGGCTCTCTGTGGCCGCGATGAAGTCCAGGAAGATGATTCTGACAGTCGAGGGCAGCGAAGCTCTGACCTGGGAACCCGGCTGTTTGGACCACCCGTCCAGACTGCGTTAAAGGCCCTGTGATTCGCTGGCCCATCCGGGAAGGAGCAGAGGGGACGAGATATTCCCTAGCCCATCCATCCAATCAGCCCGGACGTGAACAGTGGGCCCCAGGGGAGGAAGGACATGTGAGGCACGCTGAGTTTGGACGTGGTGCTTACCCGCAGTCCTGGGAGGTGGCCTCGGAGGTCCCGCCCGAGTGTCGGGCACACTGGGGATCAGGGACACTGCGTGACACCTCCAAGGTCACACAGGTAACAAGGTGGCGGCAGCGGCGGTGGGGTTCAGGCCTGGTTTGTTTTCGTTGCCCGAGACTCCGAGCGACCCGCGTTTCCGGGACCCTGGCTGCAGCCTGCGGAGACGGGAATTCATTCCAAACACCTGCGACCACTTCGTGGGCACGTGGTACATGAAGCCTCAGTCTTGTGTGAGCTGATGCTCCCGTTTCCAAGAAGAATTACGAGATAAAACCTCTCGTTTGTGTCAGCAGGAAGGAAACTTCTTTAGGGGGCAAAGGAAGGAAAAGGAAACACACCAGCTCTGGATCTCAGTTGTGCAAGGGGAAAACATCCTGGTGAATAACTCGGGAATCACTCTCACTGAGAAAACCGTTTCCTTCGAAGAAACACGCCTGAAATGTCTGCACCTGGAGCAGCTTCCGGAGGCTTTTGTCCTGACCAGGTGGGGGGGGCGGGGGGGTTGGTTACTCCGTGGGTGGGTCAACAGTGGCATCTGGTGGCCGGTGCACCCATTGCAGCCTCTCCATTCAACCCTCAACACAGAAATGCTAGATGTCATGCTAGACATTACCTAGCACCCTCCAAGCCTAAAGATCTCCCCACCAAAGCAACCCCTAAACAAAAAACAAAAAAAAAAAAATACGTCTGGAGCCTTCCATCCTCTTTGAAAGGCTCCAGGCGACCCAGCCAGAGGAGTCTCCAAACTCCAATGGGAATAAAGGGCTTTGCTGGGCTCGCAGCCACAGTGAGGCCCCAGGTGACCGGCTGGGTGCCCTGTGGGTGCCAATTCAGGTGACACCCAATGCCCACCCCCAGTCCCAGGAAGTCTGGTTGTCCCGGCTTCCTCTGCGTGCTGGGCCGAGCCCTGCTTTCCACGTTCACGACGGGCACCCTGTCGTTTTCGTACCTTCTCTAGAGCTGGATCTGCGGAAAGAAACCCAGCAGAAGGGTTTGAAGGACCTGGTTTCCCGCCTCGGATGGCAGCCTGGGCGTCCTCCAGCCGGTGGCCACCCCAGTGAACCCATCTTTGTTATGGAAGGAGCTTGTTTTGCCCATTCACAAGCTTGCAAAGAGTGGACGAAAGAAATCTTTTTTCTTTTCTTCTGTTTATGGAGCAGCCTGTGTGAGCTGAGCCTCATGCCCGGCTTCCAGCCGAGTGACCAGTCACTGCCCAGCGCACGGCACTTTCCCCTCTCTGCTCCCGGCTTACTTGTCCGCAGTGTCAGGGGTGGGGTGGACCCCCTGGAAGGCTTTCCCAGTCCGGCCAGTGCCGTGTCCTCAGTCCCACCATGGCTCAGAGTGGGCGCGAGGCTGCACAGGACAAGCCACTCCCAGGGTTCACCGCTAACCGGAAAGCCTGTCTCCCGCGTGGAGACATAAATTATGCTCGTGACAGAGACCTTCAGTCTCGGGGGGCTGGTCTGGGCGTCATTTAGGGGTCTGGAGTGCCTGGGTCAAAACTGCAAGACCCAAAGACCCACGACTGCCCCTCAACTGGGCACGCGCATTGCCTCCCTCAAAACAGAAACAACGCAAAACAAAAGTGGACCTTGCTCTTTTCCCTGATTCAACTCACGACGGTGTGGTGGAACGCCCTCTCACCACGAGTTTACGGCCTTGACAGCGCTGTGGGCCTTCGCCCCGGCCACGCCGAGCCCACCTTGCCCCCTAGTCGGTGAGCATCTGCTCCCTTCAACTGGGAGGGGAAGACCTAACATCCATGCCACTCCACGGTAACGTGCCCTCCCTGTCACCTAAACAAAAGCCCCATCTAAAAAAAGATGATAAACCGTCGGCGTTCAGACCTCACAACTGCTTAATTCCAACCAACGCCTTCTAATGAGACCCAAAATGCGGCTCCACCATGAGCGGTCAATACCTTCAGATGAAGCTGTCCCTGATGTAAGATGGGAAGCACTAAAGATCCGTGTCTGTACCACACTGACACCAAGAAGAAATCAGCTCAGGCCTCTCTCTACAGAGTCGGAAACCTGTTTCGAAGGGACTCTCTCTGAGCCCGGTACCCAGGAACTCGGCGTGTGGGAGACTTCCCCATTCCCCAATTTTACAGGAGAGTGTTTTTGCCTCATGCTTTTCTTTGTGAGCCCTCAAACATGGAGTTAACAGACAGCATTCTCAAAACTATGACACGTATCTTCTGGAACAAAAAGTGTCATCAAGGGGCTTCTGGATTTACATCTCGAACAGGGTTCCAGGCGAACCCGGCATGAGCAGCCTGGGCTCGGGATTCCAGAGGCAAAGCAGCAGACGGGCCTCAGGTTGGGACAACATTTCTGACTCAGAAAGTTCTTCCTCATTTCCGTCTCGTTATTCCTGAAACCTGGGGGACAGACGGGGCTGTGCTTCGCTCCCTTCTCAGAGTCAGTGGGGAGGCGCAGGTCCCAGGGCTGAGGGAGGCCCCTGCACACAGCACAGTCACCGAGTGCTAAAACCGGTTCACCTTGAAAATGAAAAGCACCTTGAGATCCCGGGCTGCAGGCTGACAGAGGCAGACTGCCCAGCCCGGCCCTGAACAGTGAGCGGGGCCCAGGGAGCCTCCTCAGGGCTGAAGACAGGTGACAGAGCAGAGAAGGCGGGAATCTGATGAACGTGCTCATCCAGGGCCTGGAAGCCAAGGACGGCGAGGAGAGCCATTTACTACGCAAGTCCAACAGGAGCCACTTCCCGTGCAACACTGGCCATGTGGCTAGACAGGACGTGGGCAGAGCCCGTGGGCTGACAGGTTACACAGGACCGAGCGAAGGTCATGCACGCTATAGGACCTCAGGGGGCAGAGAGCCCTGTGGCTGAGCAAGCCAGGAGATATTCCGAGGAATCGGGGTGATAACCCCCCGGAGCTCAGGCACCTGTTTCCAGGCCAAGGGGAGAGCAAGAATTCCCCATGGAGAAGAGCTCAACTCGGTGCGCCGTTTGGCGTGGAGGCTGCTTTCCTACAGGCTCCGCGGAGCCCCTGGCTGTCTCATTTTGGGCTTTGCATTGATTTCAGCCTGCTGGAGACATGTGGCCACCAGGGAGCTGAAAAGTTCTCGGATGTCTCCTTTCAAAACGCGTGCCAAGGCTCCCAGGCTTTTCCATATTTAATCAAAAGCACTCGGTGCCGACTTTCAAAGTCCTTATGCCCAGCACCAAGCCCACCGGCTCTCAGCTGCAGCCCTTCAAAGTGTCAGGAGACGGGCCGCAGCTGAGCACCCCAGGGACCCTGCCAGGTAGCTGGCGAGGACAGAATGCTGAGTGAATGGCCACCGTCGTCAGTGGTGGGGCAGGAGCCGTTACCTGTGACACGGGAAATGCCAGGCAAGAATCCTCTTGTTACTCTCTCCTTACTGTTTTCTGATGTGCTTACTGCAGACAGTGCAGTAAAAAGTTCCCCCAGGTCAGCAGGTGAGCTGTATCAAAGGCACGCAGGGAAGAGGGGGGCGGGGCTGGAGAAAGCGTCCATGGGAGGGCGGTACCCGTGGCAGGTGAGGAGTGGGGCAGACGCGGGTGCAGGCGGTGGGGCCGGCGGGCCAGGGCCTCGGGCCTCCTCCGTGAGCTCGGGGGCTCGGCTCTCTGACTGGGAGGGGCCTGTTGAAGTCTCCTCCGATTTCCGGAACCGAGTCGTCAGTGACTCACTCCGGCACTTTGGTCCAGCGCTGGACAGGTGACCTGCGGCACTGAGACGTGCCAGCTCGGGTCACGCCCTGGACCTCCGGGAAAATCTGGGCCTGGGGGTCAGAAAGACGGGCCCGTGGACACCACGGCATTGGACACAACCCTCCAGCACAGTCAACACTGGCGTGTTTGAAATGATCGCGAATGGTTTTCTGAGAAGAAGTGGGGGAAAGCTTTCTGTGTCCTCATCCCAGGGGGTTGAGGAGCCCTCCCTGCCTGCCTCTGAGCAGGCCCGGGGAACGAGGGCCGGAGGCCCCGGGCGGCCTCTCGGAATCTGCAGTACAAACACCACTCTGTAGCTCGGTGGGGGGACGAGGGTCTCTGTCACTCAGGTGCCTGCGCTTACAGCCAAATCCCGGTGGGTGGGTCTGCGTGTCCTCAGGCACAGACGGTCTGGGATTGTGTCTATCCACTCTCCATAGCCTCACTATATGTGTGGGCATGTGTCCCCCACGGTCCCTGGGACAGCCCTGACCCCGTGCATCAGTGGGGAAGGAACTAAGTTCCAAATGACAAACTACCACCGAACCAAGAGCCGCAGGCCTTGCAGGCATCCCCTGCAAAGCGCTGCTTTTGTCAAACCCCAGCTGCTCAGCACTGACACCGAGGTTGTCACCAACCCGTCCCTTCGATGCCACGCTCAGGAGGTAGCGGCCAACGCTGTCCCCCGTCAGCGTCCTCACCCTTGCAGGTTTCCCGGGAACTTCATGAACACAACTGCCAGAAAGACAGGAAGGAAAACCTGAGCAGAAGGTGAATATTTAGATGAAAACACTGATCCTCTTTAGCGATGACCTCTTCGCAGCGTCCCAACACGCGGTGCTGCAGGAATTCCAAACTAACACCAACAGCCCGTAGATGCTGGGACCCACATCAACACGTGGCACCAAGGTCACTGTCAGGTGGCTCTCATGCTGGCTGCCCTGGTGTCACCCAGGAAACTGTCTCTCGAAGGCCGCTGTTTCTCTCCCATGTCATTTTTTTTTTTTTTTTAGACAAAGGGAAGGGAGGGAGAAAGAGAGGGAGAGAAGCATCAGTGTGTGGTTGCCTCTCACGTGCCGCCTACTGCCCAGATTGGGAATCGAAGCAGCAGCCCTCTGGTTCGTAGGCCGGCACTCAATCCACTGGGTCACACCAGCCAGGGCTTCCCTCCTAGGTTGTTATTAATCAGAGATGGACCATGGACATCATCTGCTTCGACTGCCTTTCTCACCAGGCCACTGAAGGCCCAGAAAGGAAGGGACCCAGCGTAACACCAGAGGCAGCAGCCGAGGACACAGTGGCGGGGCCTCTCCCAGAACTGAGGAAGGCGCCACCCCAGGGGCTGGGAGACACCAAGCAGCCTGCACTTCAATGGAGACTTCAGACCACGGCTCGTCGACATAAAGCAAAACGAATCTAAACACCCGAAGGTGAAATACTACTTTCCTTTTAAAGACGTGACCAATGCGAGCAGATTTCTCCTCAGCAGCCTGATAGAAGTAGGTGTGACGGGTGAGGGAGAGAGCATGTCCTCTCCTGGTCAGCCCTTCCACAAAAGTAAAATGGACAAAATTAAATCCTCTTTTGGAGACAAAAAGTGGCTAACCAGGTAGTGAGGAATTACCAGGCGGCATCTGAAAAGAAAGGAAACCCACAGATGGGAGCCCAGTGAGTGCTGGGGGCCTCCTTGACCCAGGGGTCATCGCCGAGCGGACCCGGACAGCTGAGGGGTGGAAGCGTGTTGTTAGCAAACAGCCCTTGGAGTCCAGCGGGCAGGAGCACTTGTCCAGGGCCTTCCGACAACGGGTCCCTAGTGGCCGACCCCTGGTTGTGGGCTGGGGCGCACTGAGCTGCACCCCATATGGAGCATCCACTGCACTCCCTGGAGTCGAGCCCACATTGTCTCACCGTCTGTAGCTAAGCATCCTCTGTGGATGACCCAGCGTACAAAAATCCACCTTGGCAAAAGGCATTTCCTCCTAGGCCTCCAATTATTTCTACAGGTATGTTTTAAAGATACTGCCCAGCACACAGTTGAAGATAACTAGGCAGATGGCCAGAGGAGACAGTGTAGCTGAGAACCAGCAGTAACAACAGACGTGTGGCTTCCACCTGGGTCACTCACGCCTCGAGCCCCAGGCGCTGAGTTGCCCACGGGCAGGTCACACGGCAAGCATAGCACCTCCTGCCGGGACCAGGTGAGTGAGCCAGGGAGTGAGCCAGGAAGCGCCCCATTCCCCCACAGTCCCGAGGGCCATCCGATGCTGCTGCAGCATCTTCGTGAGCAGCTCTGAGCCAGAACCATCCGGCTGAGCTGCTCTGGATTTGCTGATCACAGAAACTGGGAGGTGATACATGTCACGTTAGGCCCGTAAGTTTGTAGCGATTTGCTGCAGGGAAGCAGTGACTAACGCACCCTCCCGGAGAGACCCGCAGCTGCGTGCAGCAGGGGACAAGAAGCAGAATGTGTGAGCCCTGTGGCTTATTTTAGCATAAAATTAAAAACAACCCAAATCGTCCACCAACAGATTGGGTAAATAAACTGGTACATTAATCGATGAAATAATACATCACACTGAAAGTGAGTGACTTGTAGCTACTAACACGGCTGGGTCTCACAAGCCCAGTAATGTGCAAAAAAGGTAGTAACAGAAAAATACGTGATAGAGAACTGCGTTCATACAAAGCAGACAAACGTGAGGCGGTGGAAAACCTGCCCTCCAGGGACAGGTGATCGTGAAAAGATGGGGTTATAAAGCCAAACCAGCGCTTACCTGTGGGCCAAGGACATGCTCTTTCTCCCGGTCCAGGTGGTTCGCCCAGAAGTCTGCTTCTTACCGTTCAATTACACACAGAATTGTGTGCACTTCTGTCTACACCACACATGTCACAGTGAAAGAAACGGACTTAGCAGCCATGTAAGGAATGGCGGCAGCATGTTTTACGGGGAGACACAAGAAGCAGGTGAGGCTGAGCAGGCCAGGACCCCACGGAGGATTCAGAAACCACATCCTCTGCATTTGACAAAGGAAGCCTCTCCCAGCTCCTGCCCCGGGCAGGACTGACCCTGGGCTCTGTCCGGGCAGCGACCCGCCCTCCATGGCCACTCCTGTGTGTCCATCCTGCCCCACCTGCGTGCTGGACCACCCCGCAGCTGCCTCTCGGGACACGTGCCCAAGAGCAATCTGTGGAGAAACTGACCACTGAGGTCCAGGCCTCGAAGAAACTTGTCTCGTGACAGTGGCCAAGGACGCTTCAAGAAGTCAGCAGGAGACTCAGGCACTCCTGGGCAGGGGACCCCATGTGCAATGACACCACCCAGGGACGCAGTGCAGGCCCGGGCTTCACAAACAGGCGTGACATTGCGGCTACTCACCACCGAAGCCTGGCTGCCTTCTCCTTGGTGACCTGGGCAGGACACGGCGAACCCCTCCGGTTGTAGCTGCTGGGCCCAGTGCCTTCCTCCACTCACGAGACTGGCCCTGATATTTGGAGTGGACACCACCCAGAACAGCTGACATGAGGGATGTGGCCGATTTCCCTCCCGCATCCTGCAGGGCCCTGGCACACAGGCACGAGCTCTCCCCAGGACGGGGACGTCTGTCTGGCTGCCGCCCTGACCTCAGCAGACACAGGGAGGGACGTTGTGCTCTCCGAGCAGTGTGCACAGGTCTGACAGGCAGCCAGCTGTGCTGCCTGGGGGCCGGAATCCAGAGATCACAGGCGCACTGCCACCTGTCCTCTGTGCTGCCCGAGACCCGGGCGATGACACACTTCAGCATCTCCATGAAGGATGCGGCCCAGGCGCCCAGAATCCCCATCTGGGGGACACGGCCAAGGGGGGCCAGGTCTTGTTCCTGCCCTCCATGAGCTTTGCCGGTGGCCCACCCTTCTTCTTCACATCTGCGGGCAGCAGTCACCTCTCCTACCAGGCCCACCCTGGGTGCTTATTTTAATTGCCGCCGCCCACCTGCCCACCTAACCCCTGCTCTAACATTCCTGAAATGCCATGTCCCTAGTATGTGGTTGTCCCCCCCCCCTCCCCAGAAGGTGGGGTGAGGAGCCTGGCTGGCCCTGTGCATAGATCCACTTCCCAGAGAGCATCCATTGAGTCCTCTGGGACAGGACGCTGGCACTCCACCAGGGAAGAGTCCGGAATGCACCTCCCTGTCCTTTGGAAGGATGGTGGGTCATTCATTTGCTCCGGGCGGGGAAGCCACCCAGCTACAGCGCCCCACCCTGGTCACACCTGAGGAGGAAGCCTCTGGAAGCATCTGCAGCCTCCGAGGAAGTGGGCAGCCCCTCCCCTGAATGTGTGGCATCGTGAAGGCTGGTGTTCAGAGCGGGCCTCGCTTCAGGGAGAAGGACCCCAGGTGCCTGCGTCCTGGGACAAGGTGTCCCCATTCTGGGTAAAGAGGGGTCGGGCCTGTGAGCTGGGACAGGAACAATCTGGAATACAGGCTGCTGACAGGCTTACACCGAGGCTCACAGACAGGCTCTGTGTCACCGGCTAGGCCCACACAGAGAGCGGGTGTCCTGCGACAGCCATCCTCATCTTGTCACATTAACAAGAAAGTCACCCTCACACCACCCTGCAGCTGGTTCTTCACCCACCACGCTCTCTGGCAGCATGAAATACAGAGGTCAACGTGTGAGCAGCCACTTTATTGAATCACCAGGGATTCTGTTGATCTCAGAAATACTAACTGCTAGAAACTCCTCAAGGTTGGGTGTGGAACGCCCCTTCCGGAGGAGGAGGGGCCGGGCTGCTATGTGGCCAGCACCCTGCAGCTTCATGTGCGTAGGTCACAGGTTCGACCTGAAGCCAGACTTCACAGAGAAGCGCATCATGGGCTTCTCCCGGGGCCGCAGGAGGCAGATGGAACTGGGGAAGCCCCTCAGACGCAGGCGGCCCACACCCCCGTCCGGGTAGATGGTGAGCCTGGCATGGGTGACAACGTCCTGCAGCTCCGGGGTCAGGCTGTCGAACACCTGGTTCTTATTGGGGGACAGCTGAAAGAGAGGAGGCAGACCTAGAGCTGCTGGCCACCCCTCGACGGGCTGGCCTGCCCCGCGCCACCATCAGCTGGGATGGGGGGCCTGCCGAGACAAAAGTCACTCAGTGGTCATGGCCCGGCTAACCGCCGAGACCACGAGTGGGGGAAGGCCCAGACAGCATGGCACGAACGCTCCGGTGCCGTGATGGGTGGTAATCAAGGGGACAGACTGAGAGGACGAAGTGGACGTGGGTCCCTGGAGGCTGTCACCCGCCTCACAGGGGAGCAGCCTGCACGCTCCGCTCTGAACCCCCACAGGTGACCAAAGGAGACCCCTGCACCGGTCCAGCATCCATGCCTCAGGTGGATGCAGGGTTACAGCCCCAATAAGCTACCTCCTTTCTAAAAAGCTGATATGACACAGAATCATTTTCCACGCGCCCTTTGCCATGCCCGTTTTCAACAAAACTCGGTGCCGTGAAAAAGTATGAACATGGAGCCCTCCTCTGTGCCATGTAAATGCACAGAAACAGTTTTGAAAGGCTGGCTCGTGTTACCAGGATCCTGAGCGGGAGGTCTGGAGTGGGGGGCTGCGGAGAGCAAGGGGGAGGCCCGCCCCACCCCACCCCACCCCACAAGGCCACCGCCAGCCCTGCCGCCCGCACCTTTGTGACCGGGAGCAGCGCCTTCCACCTGTGGCTCGGGAGGTCCCGCTTCTGCTTGATCACGTCTTCTTCCTCCTGGGTCGTCAGGATGCAGCCGTCCAGGCTACAGCTGACCGGGGAGCTGCCTGCGGCACGGAACAGAGAGGGGCTTTCTCCGTGCTGCCCGCTCTCGGCACAGTCTGCTTTACGGGATAGCAGGCATCTCCCATCGGACCCAAAGCCCAGCAAAGCACAAGCCACTGCCCCCTCTCGGCAGAAGCCACTGAATGAAGGCTGTGAGGGGAACACCCCTGAAATCTGTGCTGGTTTTTCACGGGACTCGGGGGTGGGCTGGTGTGGGCTGGTCGGCCCCGCGTCTGTTTCAGTGCCTGGCGTGTGGCCGTGAATGTGGGACGTGCTTGTCACCCTTCCTGGACTGCGGCTGTAACTACCTGCTGCTCTGGCTCGTCTGCGCTCTCTGGGAAGCTGGTGGCACATGTGGCCACGTGACATGAAGCATGGAGCTGAGGGAACTGGGGCGGGTCCCTCAGGGTTCTCTGGGTGTAAACCCACTGCCCTGCATTTTGCCTCCGCAGTCAGGAGACTCACAGCATCCCACGCTCTGATGTGACTTTGGGGGTCATCCCGGTCAACTGGACATTTGTAACGGGGGGACCAGAGTCCCATGTGCTAAGGTGACCTACTCAAAGCCACACAGCTGACGGGTGGAAACCCAAGACCAGGGCCCACTGTCTGGAGCCCCATCCCCAAGGGACGCGCCATCCATACACCCCGTGACTTCACATTTACCTTTGAAGTATCTTGTGTCAATTTCAATTTGAATGATCACTCCAGGATGTGCCAGTCGGAAAAAGGCCCACTCACACCCGGAAGAGAGGACAGCGCCGTCCTCGTCACTCTGGAATTCAAGAGGAAAGCGCATCAGCCGTGGCAGAAACCAGCCTGAGACCAGTGGGTGGGGGGGGCACTGAGGTGGTTTGTTTCTCACCCCAAACGCGTGCCCTATGACCCCGTTTGTAAGTGACTTTTTGTGCCCACTGCCTCTCTGCTATTGTTCTCATGAGTCCATTGGGTGGTTGGTAAATTTTGATAAATTTGTGATAAGATTTTCTGCGTCAGTTCTGAACGCACATAGAGTGCGGTGCGCAGCCCAGCCCGTAGGTCCCCCCCAGGTCAGTTCACTGTGACCGGTCAAGTAGGCACGTTCTCGGCCACATTCCAGCCCTGTGTGTGTGATCTGCCCCAGCCAGAGTCTGTGGCGAGGGCAGTCCATTCACCTCTCTCTGGAAGTGCCAGGTGACGTGAGGACTAACTGGAGAGAGAGAGGTGTTTACAGCTAAGTTCTCGGTGGGACTCACACCCTGGAAGTGGGTTTTATTTCCTTTCCTCTCGATTTCCTCACATCGGTGAGCTACCAGCCCAGCAAAGCCGCTGGGCCGAGTCTAAGGCTCCCCGTCTGTCACGCGTTCACGTGAACACTCGCATCCAGGGACACACAGGTTTGAAATGATCGAACTGATCTTTCCCACCCGGTCTGCCAGTACGTCTGTTCTGGGCTTTATGTCATTTGATTGCACATCCCTCACTGGGCCCACCGGCTCGGTGCCCTGCTGCCGGAGCGGAGCAGGCAGGTTTGGGAAACGTGGGAAACAGGCTTTCCGAACAACTGGCTGTGGCTTATGAAAGAACGCGTTTCCTCGACGCCAAACGAACGCCACCCCACGCCAGAGTGCCGTGCCCTTCGTGGACCACGGGCCTCACCTCCAACATGGGCGGCCTGTCACACCTCCTCGCCGTCTCCCAGCCGTCTCCCACGGCCTTGGGCGGGCCGACACCTGTGGGGAAGAGCGTGGCTGAGACGGTACAAGGGACTCTACCTTCACGGCGAGGGCGCAGTCACTGTGCAGTGACATCCAGACCCAGGCGTCTGAGCATGGCCGCATCCGCCATTCTCATTGAAGGTGGCGCTGCGGCCGAGCCACGGATGACCGCGGGGGCTAGCGCACTGTGCCGCCCCTCCCACACCAGCCACCTCAGCCAAAACCACGAAGGGAAACCATGAGTGGCGTCGTACTGTCAAGACATGAGTCCTACATTCACACGACCCGTGTCCCCCCCCTCCCATCTGTGAGGCACCCCTTCCGCCACATCGTGGTGTCTGATGCTGGTGCAGAGACACCCCCCGCCCCCACAGCACCGTCTCACCTATCATTCTGTTCGGGTGCCCAAAGTGGGCATTGCTGAACCCTATGCACGCCCCCCCGCACGCAATGGCGACCAGGTCCAGCAGCTCTTTGGGGTCGACAGACGTCCAGTCCTTGTATCCGGTCCCATACACCCTGAGGCGCGCGACCCCTCCATCTGCAGGGAAGACACGCCTGAGTGCTTCTGGGGTGGGACAAGCAGCTGTTTGTGGCCGTAAGCCACAAAAGTGAGCATACTTCCCGAGCCTGTGCCCTGCCGTTCCAGGGTTCCAGGTCCTGGAGCTGCTTTTGCAGCTTGCCCAAAGCACGCTTGTTGTTCTCAGGTCTCACCTAAGTGTTGTGGCCTCAGGCAGGCCTTCCCTCTGGCCTCCAGCAGGGTCTCCCCGCCCTCACCTCTCTCAGCCCACGGTTGCTTTATCACTCCCCCCCACCCCCGCACAGTTGCTCCACGGCCCAATCATAGGCTGAAGTTCCCTTGTTTTTGATGTGAGTCCCTGCTCACACGTCTCCCAAAAACCAGAAGAAAAAATTTCTGAACCGCTGCCTCTCTTGTTCCCCCTGTATCATCTCTACCTAGAACCAATCCTGGCACATAGTAGGCACTCATTTCTCACTTGAATTCATAACTCCAGGAGAGTGGAAAAGCAGCTGGTAAATTCACCATAGATAGGACGTTTGGTGCCAGAAATTAGCGTTGCTGAATTCCACACAGACCAGACAGGGCCATCCATCTCTATTTCCACAATGACACAATGCCTAGCCGTGCGAATGAGAACACAAAAGATAACATACAGAACAGCACACAGCAGCTGACTCGGTCTGCAGAGCCAAGAGCAGGCACCAAGATCAGCTCAGGTCATCTGCTTCTCGTAGAGTTAACAGCTTTTATTTGTATGAATGTTACTTCCTAGAAGGTAGGAGCCAAATTCAAATTCATTATCTGAGTATTCCACTGAGATCGAGCCCTGCTTGCTGTTACGCGAGAGACGGTGAACCTGGGCCATCCGAAAGCCCCTTCAGCAGAGCAGCAGAGACCTTGCTCTTTACGGCACAACCGCCCAGGCCACAAGGGCGTGGCGCCCGAGAAGAGACCCAGAGGGGGTGGCGGAGCAGGTGGCGGAGCAGGCGCCGGAGCTCGGAGATGGCGCTCAGTCGCGTGTGTTCGGCCCTCCACACGGCGGTGTCTCACGTTACAGCATGAGGGGCAGATATACGCTGCATCCGCACGCGGGCCAAGAGACCCCCAGGGGAGCTGGCGGACATTAGAAGAAATAAAAACCACCACTTAAAATCTCTGAAAAAGTGTCTTAAGGGCATACAGTGAAGGAGGCAACATTTATTCAAGAAAATCTGTTGAAACTCAGTAAGAACCGTGAGACTCCAGTTTTGGAATCGGTCAGAAGCTTTGCTCCCTCATCCTACTTCAGCGAGGTGGCGACTCCAGACGGGTGCGGCCAAAACCACAAGCCTCGTCCTGGCTGCTGTGGCTTGGGCGCTGGTCTCTGAACCTCAAGGTTGGGGGTTCAATTCCCAGTCAGGGCACAGGCCTGGGTTGCTGGCAAGGTCCCCAGCAGGGGGCGCTCGAGAGGTAACTACACATTGATGTTTCTCTTTCTCCCTCCCTTCCCCTCTCTCTAAAAATTAAAAAAATTAAAAAATCTTTTTTAAACAATGAAAAAAAGCCCCACAAGCCTCTGCCCCATCTGAAAGCTGTGGGGCTTTCTTCCTGGGAGGGGCAGGACCTCGGCATTTGTCATTCTGTCTCATCTGAGGTTAAGTCTCAGGTGAGTCCCAGCCTCCACTGCCCTTCCTCTGGGCACCCAGGTCCTCGGACAGCATGTCCCTGAGACAGAAGTACACCGCTGTCCCCAGCCCCAGCCCACAGCCGAGGCTCGGAGACTTGCCCCCTGGAAGAAGCTGGTCCTAGAACAGAGAGCTCCAAGTCTCTTCCCAAGTTTACAGGCAAGAGAGTGTAGAGCAGCCCAGGCCCAGGGCTCTCAGAAACAGCAGGGGCCGCGGCAAAAGGCTGCCGAGCAGAGACAGTGGGTTCATGAGAGACCTTTGTAAAACTGGTTTGACTGCCAGCCAGACAGATGGCGGGAAGGACCAGGGACAGAGCGTGGCGAGGCCCTTCTGAGAGCCGAACAAATCCCTACACTAACCTCAAAACTGTCCCTTCAGAGGAGCCCCAATCTACCTGGACTGGAAGTGGAGCGAGCGACCCAGGCCCGGACACTGCTGAGCAAAGAGAGCGATCGGATGGCAATGAGCGGCACTGACTGCAGGCGGCGTGGTGAGACCATGAGAGCGCCCGGCCACGGCTGCCATCCTGACAGGTCCCTGCGGCACCGAGGGTGCATGCCCTGAGGAGCGGCCTCAGGGGCCTCCCACCGGGAGGGTAACCTGGGCGCCACCAGTGGACACAGCCACAGCCAGACACAAAGGGCACCTGGACAGGCGATGGGATGATGCTGACGGGCAGCATGAAGGAACAGGTCCCCTCCCTGCTCTCCAGTTCCCAGAAAAGTGTAAAATGATACAATCACAGACATGCGGCCTCTGTGTGACATCGACCAGAGAGTGACACACGGCACCCAGCAGGCCGTGGAGCACAGCCGGGCCAGGCCAAGGAAATGACCACGCTCGGGCTCAGCTCTGCAGGACAAACAGACAACCAGAGGTGACAAACAGGGAGGGTCGCACCACAGACCCTGAGTAACTGTGAGGGCGGACCAGCTGGGCTTCCTGCTCTCCGCTCCTTCAGAAGATACGCACAAAAAAACTGTAACAATGTATCGCCGGTTTGCAACATCACATGTGCTTCTTACAACAGTAATGCCTCCAAAAAGAGGGAAAGGAAGTAGAGCTATATATCTCTAAAAAGAAATAAAGATAAAACAGTGAAATAATCACGAAAACACAGAAATAAACCCCAGTGCCTGTGAGCCAACTCATTTCTGACAAGCGGCCGAAGTCACTCGCTCAGGAAAGCAGAGTCTTTTCCACAAACGGTTCCGGGAGAAGCTCGGTCCACACGCAAACGGGTGAGGCTGAACCCTCAGCTCACAGCGTCGACAAAGTGGTCAAAGACCTGAAGATAAAGGCTAACACGATGAACTCTTAGAGGAAAACAGGGCTTTTCTTCATGACCTCGGACTCGATAAGAATTTCCTACATGACTCAAAAATACAAACATCCAAAGAGAAAACACGTGGCTGAACTTCATCAAAACTAGGAATTCTTGGGCACCAAAAGACCGTAGCAAAAGGTGCAAAGACCCTCAGCAGACCAGGAGAAAATGCATGCAGGTCGCATGTCTGAGAAGGGTCAGTCCCTTTATGAGCCAACCCTGGCTGTCATGACAAAACAAAAGACAAAACCTGGTGCAATGACGGGCAAAACCCCCAGACAGACACTTTCCCACAGAATGCGTGTGGCAGCATCGCCCCGAAGCAGCCACCAGAGCAGACCGTCCCAGCGACTGCCGACTGACCAGCAGACAAGTGGCGCAGCCCACCCACGCAGCGGGACGTCACTCAGCCTAGGAAGGAACAGAGTCCTGCCACGTGCTGAACACGCTGCTTGAAAATCACATGCACAGTGACGGGAGCCAGTTCAGAGGAAATGCCCAGGAGAGGACACCAATCGAGGCAGGAAGCAGACTCCTGGCGGCTGGAGCCGGTGGGCAGTGCATGGGCATGGGATTTCTTCCTGCTCTCGGTGATGGTGGAGACGGTCACTGTGCTCACACCGACTCTCACCCATTCCTGCAGACCCTGAGCTGCTCCGTTTGCACAGGGTCACTGCTCGGGGCGCGAGGCACAGGAAAGCTGCTACAAAGTGAAGTGAGCGGGCCCTGGTGCACCTCTGCTGCTGGCACACCCGTGAAACAGGAAACCCGGAGCTGGCCAGCCTCGCACAGCTCAGTTTCACCTGCGCTCAGCGCCCTGGCAGTTCCGGACACTCCCTGTGAAGGGATGCCTGAATATGGGACCCTCCCAGAGGGCAGGCGGGCAAATGGTCACCCTCGAGACATCCACGACTGGAACAGAGGGGTGGCTGCCTTTTCTATTGGTGACCCCTGCCACCACTCAGTAAAGAAGCCAAAGAAAGGACCCGCGGCAACGGGGCCACATCATACTCACCTGGGAAAAGGTTGAGTCTTACGTGAGTCCATTTCTGCAGGGAGTTCACCAGAAAGTAGTTGTGGCTGGATGCAGGCCTTCCCAGCATCAGCTGTGTCATGGGCACCAGGCAGTCCCAGCCGTCAGACCTCAGCTGCGACAGACAGAAAGCCGTTAGCGTGGCGCCCGGGAGCGTGGGGCTGGCAGGGCGCAGGTATCTTGGCACCAGACACCGTGGAGTGCACTTGGGGAAAAGTTCTGTTGAAGGTCAGGTCCCAGGTTTAATATGCAGAGTACGGCCCCGGCTGTCTCCACACTGATCAGAACACCCGTGGCCGGCGAGGGGGTGCGGGGAGCGGGGGCCGAGGGGTCCTGGGGAGGAAGGGCCAGACCGGAGCTGCCTCCCCCTTGAGGAGCCTTCGGGAGGAGCCGCCAGAACAGCGATGTGAACAAGCCGGGAAGCCCAGGGCTGTTCTGTTCCCGGGGACCGTGAGGTCCGGGGCACTTGGCAGGCGGGAGCCCTGCAGGAATTGTCCCTGGATCCGGCTTCCCTGAGAGAAGGCCCTGTCTGCTGCGGCTGTCATTTGTTCCCTAGCCTGGCACGGACCAGCGCTTTTGTGAGACACGATATGCATTAATTACTGCACAAACAAACCCTAATAACAAGAATGTACCGCAGTGCAATCCAAATTGTCCGTTTTATTACACTCATCGGGCATGAACTTACTTTGTCAAATTCCTATAAAATGTGCTTGGACTCGGGCACTTTCTGCCCGGGTCTCGGAGGGCACTTTCTGCCCGGGTCTCAGAGGGCAGTGTCTGCAGGCAGAGGGGCTGCAGGGCACCCGAGACCCACGGCCACAGCCTTCCCTCAAGCTCACAAATGTCAGCGAGGTCACACCGGGCAGGGGCAGGAGGTGCCAGGAGCGTGTCCCTTCTCCTGGCGTGGCCCAGCATGCAGAGCATCCCCTCGCTGCCCTCCCTTCCCCTGACAAGCCCCCGCCCTTTCCTGGAGAGATACCTGGGCGACAGCTTCCCACTCCGAAGGCGTGGCCGCTACCCCCACTCGGACTCCTCGCTCCGGCATCTCCGACTCTTTATCTGAAGTCAGAGGGACCGCGGGGTCAGGGTTGGGACTCAGGATCCACAAGGACACGCTCTGCGTGGTCTGCACGGTCATCTCATTTCGCCGACCACACCAGTGACGTCACATCTTCAGTCAGAATGTCCGGTGAGCAAAGCCACCGCACGCGCTGGAGCTCCTCACCCCGTGAGAACCACCAATCACTTAAAAAGCAGCGCGGCGTCGGGTCACCCATCTGCTCCTCAGAGGAGCAGATGTTTCTGAGTCAGACAGGAGCTGGTCTCTCCCCTGACCAGAGTTTTCAAACGTGGGGACCCGGCAGGTCTGTTCCAGAAGTGCGCCTCCCCCCAGGGGGTGCACCCAGGAGCGGGCCCCACCAGGCGACCCGGGAACGGGAGCATGTGGACTGCCGGTGGCCAGCAGGCCCACTCCTCTGCCCGGAGTCACGTCCTGTCCCACAGAGGAGCCTGTCTCCTAGCACCACCCAGGCCCCTGGGTGCCCGGCTGCCTCTCCGACGCTACGGCGCTTTTAGCACAAACTTTCCAGCTGACGTGACTTACCTTCCCAAGGACGTGTCTGCACACACAGACAATGGTCCTTATTTCTGAAAAATTAACTCAGGGACCAACGTCCCCTGACCCTGATGGAGGGACGAAGGGACAGGTCTAACTTAGGGCGTCCATGTGACTCCGACAGGCAGGCAGGACCCCCCACCGAATGCCCAGGGCTGCTGCGTCACCTGACAGAGCTGGTGCCACAGGCTTGTCCAGGTCCCCACCCTCCCAGCACTCTACTGGCCACACCCCAAGGTGACAGGAGGTGTCTCTGGGGGAGGCCGGAGAGCGTGGGGTTAATGCAGTCTGAACCGGGTCAAAGGGTATTGCTGAGCCAGAAACTGAAAACCACAGCGTGCGCCATTGGGAACCCGAGCTCGAAAGCCCGTGGCAGCCAAGTGGCCGTGACAAGCTGCTGGGTCTGTGCGGGCTGACGACGCACGGCCAGGGGCACGGAGGGGCCTCACGACCCCGCAGGGCCATCCCGGGGGCCAGGCCTTCCCAAAGCACCTTCTTCCAAGTTTGCTGCTTGAATTGAAATCCGAGGGGCGTGGTTGCCCGTGAAATACGAAATGTCCACGTTGAAGCCCCGGATCATGCCCTGTATCCCCAGCTTAACGATGCACCAGTCGTGACCTGCGGGCCCCAAACGACAGAGCACCCCGTCACCTCCAGGTCGGCGGGCGAGCGGGTGACAGAGCAGACACCAATGTCCCACGGTAACCCCTCTGCCCGTCACAGGAAACTGGATGGGTCAGTTCTCAGCTACGACTTTAGGATCTCTCATCCTGGGGCCCCACAGACCACCGTCCCCCCCAGAGCCCCCATCCTCCTCAGGGCAGAGCTGGGATGGGCCCAGGGCCGAGGGCCGAGGGCCGAGGCTGAACCCAAGGCCATAGTTGGCGCTGCATGTGCTCCTCCGGCCGACTGCCTGGCCCTCTGAGCCTCGTTCCCTCCCTGTGGATCAGGGCAGAGGTCAGCTTCCCAAAAGCTTCCATGTGACTGCCCTGGGGGCACCCCTGGCCTGGTGCAGCAGGTGGCCTCGCTGTGGCCTTGAGCCGCAGGGTGTCCGCTGCTGCCCCCGCCCAGGCCCCTCCGGTGTGTGGGCTGCCGTCTGAGAGGTCTCCGGGTCAGCAGGTCGCTGCGCGCCTCTCGCAGGCAGACCCCCACCCGCCGCCAAGCGTGCCCGCAGCCCCGGGAAACGCAGAGAATCACAGTGACCCAGTGTGCCCGCAGCACTTGAGACCACAGGCGAAGCCCACTTTTACAAGCATCTCTTCGACTTTAAAAAACGTGTTTTGACGGACTCTGACGAGTGGCGCTGAATAAAAGTAGCACCTTACAGTGACTAGAAGGCAGTGCGCACCGTGGCGGGCCCAGGCGCTGGGCCTGCCTCCCCAGCAGGGACACAGGGCTGAGCACACGTCCCCCAGAGCCTGAACGCAGGGTGCCCTCCCCACCCGCAGCCCCAGCATCTTGCACCCTCCCAATGAGCACCTAGCACCTTTACGCCAGAGGCACCCAGGTGACTGGTTCCCCACCACCCCTTCCTGAACGCTCCCATCCGATGTCCAGCAGGGATGTCTGAGATCACAGAGCATCCCAAGGGCCCCGTGTCAACGCTGCCCCATGGTGTGCCCGTTTTTACACGTCCCGGCAGGAAAGGAGCAGGGGACCACCAGCTTACCTGGGGCCCTCCTCCTTCTGGTCTCCCATCCGTCCATCCACTGGCCAAATTCCGTGTATTCGTGCTCTTTGAAACATGGGCCCTCGCTCTGAAGCACAGAGGTCCAGCAAGGCAGTGGCTCACCTTCCTTCAAGCCTGGGCTCCCAGCGAGTCAGCTTCTGCCCTGAGGCCCCATGGGCCTGCAGACTGGGACGCTAGGGGCATGCTCAGTGGGCATGGCAGTGCCCGCCCCTCCCACCCTGCGCAGGTAACCCAGGCTGCCCGTCTGCTGTCCACCCACCAGCTCTCGGCGCACAGCCCGTGACCCCCGCCCCCCGCCTGAACGGCAGATAGTGATTCCCTCGGCGGGGGTGCCGCGCCCCCCAGAATGCCCACACAGCACCTTTAGGAGGTTTTCTGCAGGAGCAAAAAAGTCATCTGTTGCAAACAAAATCTAGGCAGAGAGAGAAAATAGAACCACCGTAAATTAAACACCACTGCAGTCCATTCCCCAGCGAGCCACTGTGAGGCACAGTAAGAAGACGCCGTGAACTCACCTGCAGGGAGGGGGACAATGAGCCACTGAGCCCAAAGCTGTGCAAGGGTCCCCTTCCACCACCTGCCTCCCCCGAGTCCCTCCCTCCCACCCGGCTGTTTCTCTGAGTCCCCTCTGCCACCTGGGAAAGACCCTGGGGAAGAAAACAAGCCGACTTTCTTCTTTGCCAGGACCGGGGCACCTCAGAGGGCTGGCTCGGAGCAGGACACTTCCAAGGGAAGGGTGCCCTCCAAACCGCACTCAGAAACCAGGGGTCAAGGGGTTTTCCCAAGCAAACCAGGCCACTGGCCACTCTGCCTAACCTGGGGCCCAGCAAAGGCTGCAGCCTGGAGGGGACATGGTGCACTGGTCTGACCCCCACCCAGGCCCAGAAGGCGGGTGAGGACCTGCTGTGTTGGGTGGGCCTGCCCCTCGGAGCGAGTCGTGACAACCTGCAGGGGAGACCCTTCCCTGCCCCAGAGTCCGCAGTGGCCCCTCAGTGGAAACCCTCAGGGCACCTGGGGCCTTTCCTGCCTCTCCAGGCTCACCCCATGCCCCCACCCCCCATAAACATTGGAGTTTTCCAGAAACTGGACCATTTCTGCTCCTTCACGGCCCCCTCTGTCAGAAGCACCCCCAGCCCCTTCTCCATCCGCCTTGGGAGCTGCCTGCCCCACTCAGGGCATCACTCCGGCTGGGCCTTCCCCTCACAGCACAGGCGGCCCCTCTGCCCTCTGAAGGGCCCAAGGACCCGTGCGCAGAGCTGGCGATTCAGCGCACTGCTGGCGCCTTCCTGCCTCTGCACGTGGTGACGCCTCAATCCCTTTGCACCCCGCAGGTGCCATAGCACCCAGCCCTCCGTGCCGACGGGCTCAGAGGCGCTCTCTGCCGTAAGAGAACCCACAGCAGGACAGGGAGTTCTTTCCACAGGTGCAAAGTGCCCTTTTTTAAAAAGAACTTAAGGCACCAACTGAAGAAAAACTCTCTGGAAGCCTTCAGTGGTCAGGGGCTCCCTCGGTGGAGCGGGCCCTTCTGCCCGACCCCTGCTGTCCTCGCTGGCCTCTCCATGGCGGGAAGCTGGGCCCCTCGAGTGGCTTCATTGTGTCTCATTCCTGCCACGAGACCCCTACTCACCTTTCCGCCCACGGACTCAGACGCCATGTCAACCAGCTGGATGAAGTCGGGGGACCGGGCCAGTTTTCCCTCCCTGGGTGAGTCAGCCATGCTGTCTGGAAGGAGAAAGGTGGGCTCAGTCACCCTCCTCCAGGCCCCCAAACCCCAGTCTCAGATGGACAGACAGCCCAGACGGTGCCAGGTGGGTGTGGCAGGTGCCTTCCACCCAACGGTCCCTCCGCGCAGAATTAAAAGGTGACTTTGCGCAAACACTGAAACAGGAGGGGCCTGGAGCGGTGCCCTCTACGATCCACGCCGCAGGGCGCCCAGGGCCCACGGCCAGGGGCCTTCGCGCCTCGTCCACCTGGGCAAACACGGGGCGAACCTACTTTCGCAAGCTCGCTCCAGCCCACCTGGGCTCGCTGACGCGCACCCCAAACGCAGGTGGAAGTTCTCAGGCTCCTGCCTGCCTTCCCAGACGAGCCCTGGCCCTTGGACGCAGCCGCTCTCACTGGCAGAAATGGGTCCATTCTGGGGCCGCTGTCCGCTCGCTTCACTGGAGACAGGCTCGCAAAGGGGCCGGCACGGCCACCTCCGTGACAGCTGCTGGGAAGCTTCGTCGTTCTCTCCTCGAAGCTCCCGGTGCAGGGGAGACGCTGCCACTCAAGTGCGTTTCAACGAGTGACAATGGGATGGAAGGAAAGCAGACAGGCCTTTGCAGGACGAGGCAGAGTCAGCTCCGGGGCAGCTCTCGGAGGAGGACTGAGCCCCACGGCAACTTCACAGAAACGCTGGCGGCCGGGCTGGGGGAGGGGAGGCAGGAACCTCGGCCTCCGCCTCTGCGGGCTCGCACACCCTCTTCCTCTCCGTCCGCGTCAGACACGGAGATCAGACTGGAGCAGGGGGACGCAGGGGCCGAGCACGTGCCTCTTTGTTGTTCGCGTCAGTGTAGGAAGTCATGGCTTCCCATCGGCGTAGGAGAGCCATCCGAGTGGCGTCCTACTGTGGGAGACCAACTGTGGGAGACCTACTGTGCGCCAGGCACGGATCCAGGCTCCGGTTCCCACGACCTCCGTACAACGTGTGTGCTACCCTCGTCACGCCGCCTGCAGAGACCGAAGCTCAGGGTGGGATGTCACCCTCGTCCTGCACCACTCGGTCCCAAACAGGGAGGTCACCTCAAGTCCCTGCGGTCCTCTGCCCACGCCAGGGCTCATCCTGCTCTGCAAAGGGCAGGTGATACCTGCTCCAGCTTCTCAGCCCACCCAGTGCTCATGACGGTGCAGGAGGAAGCCCGGGCGGGGACTCACAGCCTCCAGACCTCCGGGACGCTCTCGCGGCAAACTGCCTGTTCCTGCCCCCACAGTGGGTCCCTCCCTGCCGCGTCCTTGTCCATGGGGAGAGCAGCCGAGGTCTCCCAGGGAGGGCCCTGGGCCAGCAGCCAGACTCCTCTCCCCCCAGATCACCACCCACTCGCTCAGACCGCCTGCGGCCTCTGCCGCCCAGTCCGTCACAGAAAACGCAGCGTTTGCTTCAATTCGCGTCTAAATAATTCCGTGCAGGGGAGCAAGGCGCCAGGCTGTGTGTTTACTGATCCTGCTGAGGACTTTAACGCAGTCGCAGCCCGTCAATCAGAAGTGAGGGGGCAGGTTCTTCCAATGAGGCGACAATCCTGGTGGAAAAGTGTGCCCTGCACTTCCACGGCGGAGCCCTGCCCGCTCTGCTCTGCTGCTGTTTTCTCTCCGGGAATGGCCTTGACACCAGAAGACGCGGCCGTGTGAGACCGGGAGATGTGGGAGGGAGCGTGTGCCTCGCCCGGACGAGGCCGCGCTGGAAGAATGACCCGCTAAAGGGCGGCGGCAGCTCGCGTCACCACGCGGGGAAGTCCAAAGAAAGCCTCTGGCCAAAAGTGCGGGACTCGCCGTGGAATAAAGCAGCTGACTGGGCTTCGGGACCCAGCTCGAGGGGCGTGCGCTGGGCCCTGGCGGAGCCTGGGGTCCGCGGGGTGCGAGCCCCTACGTGCCTACAGCATTGGGTGTATGTTTGGGTTTTGCTCGGACGTGTGGCTTTCTGTTTGAACACAGGCCTGCTTCACCTGTGAGCTCGGTTCTCGGGGTCCAGAGTCACAGGACTTCAGTCCAAGCTGAGCGGGATGCCAAGCCCAGGGACGCCAAGCCCAGAGCCTCTCGTCTCACGCTGGGGCTGTTCCCGCCCTGGACATGCTGTTCCCAGCGTTGAGCCTGCCCCAGGGACAGTGACAGCCGCCAAGTCACATCTCCCATGACCTGCCCCCCCCACCCGTCCTTCAAAGGTGTCCCACGCTCATTGCTGTTAGTCATCTCTGCGGTCATCACCCTGTCCCTTGGACAGTGACAAGGGCAACACAGCAAGTTCTTTATAAACGGCCCCCCAACCTCACCCAGGAGTCCGAAGTCCAGGGTCTAGGATTGGATTTTCTGCTCCTCAGAAGCCAGCCAAGGTCTCATGGCGCTTGGTGCAGCGGGGAGAGAAGGCGCAGTGGCCTGACCTGCTGTGAGGGGAGTGGCAGGAGTGGCCCAGCCTGTGTGATGTCACAAGGGCTGGGGACGGGGCTGGGGGTGGGGCTAGGGGCGGGGTGGGGCCGCCCCTCCCTGGAGAAGCCCGAAGACTCTGCAAGAGCCCTGTGGAGGGAGCTGGCCTGGTCCCTTTGCCAATGTGGACCCTGGGCCCACAGGTGCCACCGCCCCTGGCTGAACCCCCTTCCCTGTCCGGCTGTGACTCCGAACTGCTCCTCTCTGGGGGTATCCCCAGGCCGGGCTCCCACCTGCTACCGGAGGCGGGCTCTGGATCTCCATCTCAGGGCACACAGGAACTAAGTGCGAAAACTCGGCAGCATGCCAAAAAATATATTGTTTGCTGATCTAACAATAAATAAATAAATAAATAAAATTTTGATTTATTTACAAAAAAATAGTGATAATAGTCATCACCTACCCTTTTTGCTCCAAGAGACTTTTTTTAAAAATCAGGTGCCTATAGTTGTATAGAAGGATGTCTGGTACCAAGAATGAACCAATCAGACACAACCTCGTCATGCAACGTGACCAATGAGATGTAACTCCATCATTTGTGGTTCAAGACAGGGCGTCACACCAGACAGCTGCTGCTGTGGTTGGCTGTTGTCACTCTTTTCCTTGGCACTCCAATGGAAAAGAACCCAGTGTCCCTACTCAACAGTCAGGTGGGACACTGCCATTTGACACATTCTTGTCCCCAGTCACTGCCCTGGAGGGGAAGGACCTGCAGCCCCAGGAGAAGGCAAGCACACCCAAGTGTTCAGGGGCTTACCGATCTGGGGAAGGAAGCACACCTTGCCCAGCGGGTGCTGTGCCAGGTGGCTTGGAGGAGGGGCCCTGGGGAGACAGAGCTGAGCGCGCAGCTGACCGCACCTGTCAAGGAGTGGGTCCAGCTCACAGCTGAGAAACGGGCTCCGGAGGTCGGGAAGCCACCAAGGCCTCTGGAGTCCTCTCCAGCCCAACCACAGCGGGAACCCGGGGCCCCAAGGGGCCCCAGCACAGGCACCTCAGGGACCTGGGACAGCCCTGCTCTCCCCGCATCCTTCCTGGGCCCTCCTCTCCGAGGCTGGCCCACCTCCCCCTCCCTGATGGGCCTGCCCCAGAGGTCCCGCCCCTGGGTCCCCGCGGGCACAGGCCTCCTCTTCTGGAGGAGACTCCGAAGAACACAAAGCCCACCATGTGCTGCACTGGACTGCATCCCACTGAGTTAGCATGTGCTTCTGTCCCCACGATTCCTGTCACCCATGCCCTTTCCCTGGTCAGCAGCTGACACGCTCTTTGCTCGCTGCCTCCACTAAGTCTCCAAACTGCAGCCACCGGGGCCCATGTCCACCCCCATCGTTGCTGAGGCCAGGCCAAGACGCAGAGGGCAGCACCGGGCTGCAGGGGGTAGGACGGCCCAGACCCTCACTTACCCACAGCAGCTGGCCCGAGCCTCCAGTACACGGGGACATGGTGGCTGGGACCGAGATCAGAGGGGCTGGCCCTCCATGTCCACGTCCCCCCAGGCCTCAGGGGAGGCCAGTGTGTCAGCCCCCAGACCACACTTAGGGGGCAGGACCCCACACCGCACTGCCCGCAGTCAAACTCAAATGGAAGGCACAGGTGAGTCCAATATCAAGTTCAGACACTCCGTCTCCCTGGCTGAGCTCCCTGCCCTCCACAGCTCAAGGCAGCACAGGGGCGGAGCCAGCGACCCTGCAGGGCACAGTGGTGGCCCCAGGCGAGCCACAGATGTCACCTGAGCCCACAGGCCACCCCTCAGCCCTCACCTGTCCCCTCCCCCACAGTATACAGGGTGCGTACACTGTCCCAGCCGGTCACCAGCAGCGGCCACCCAGCATGGGCCGCCAGTGAGAACCAGTGCCAGAGTCTGGGGGAGGTGGGACTGCCCAGACAATGATGGCTGCAGGGACAGGAGTGGAGGGGAGCCTCACAGCCTCTCCCAGGACCCCAGTCCATCAGCTGCCCCGCACCTGCCCCGCACCTCCTTAACAGAGCTGTGTGCCCCATGAGTACCACGCCCCTCCCTCGACCTTGTCTTTCCTGCCAGCGGTCAGAACGACCCGCTCTTTTTCTGACGAGTTTTTTTGTCCGTGTGGATGCTGCCACCTGGGTACGTTGGACTGAGGCTGAGAAACTGCAGGCAGCTGCCCATGGACGTCCTGAAGGGCACGGCCCCGCCTCCCCTTTGTTCTTTCTGCATCTCCCTGGTCTCCAACAGTCCCTGCCCCTCCTAGCTCGCCCTCTCCTGCCCCTCCCTCCCTCCCTCTCCCCCCCTCCTTCCTTCTCTCCCCCTCCCTCCCTCCCTGGCACACATAGAGCACTCCACCCCAACCCCAGCATCTGTGCAGCTGGTGGCACCGTCCCCCTCCCGCCACTGGGTGGCAGGGTGGCCGCGCAGATGCACAGTCGCCTCCACAGCTGGGGTGTGTCAGCACAGCTCACTGCTGGCACCTGACAAACGCCACTGTCCTCAGCCAGTCCCCTCCCACCCTGCACATCAGATTCTGCCCTCCTGAAGAGCTGGGGGTTCATTCTGACTGCAGGCCAGCTGCCCCTTGTCCCTCACTTTGCTTTGTAAAACAGTCTTGTCCCATAGGCCAGTGCAACCCGGGGCAGCCGAGGGCAGGTGTGGCTCCTGGTGTTTGCTCTTAACCCAGCTCCACAGGAAAGCCTGGTGGACAGGGACAGGGGGCAGCCTTGATTTCACTGGGAGTGGGGGCGATGCCCAGCAGGAGAGAAGCCTGCCCTCAGAGGGGCTCACCCTGAGAGCTGCCCAGCACACAGGTGGGGGGCCACTCAGGGACTGAGGGTGCCTACCTAGGAAGAAGACAGGGAGGCTGTGGGCACCAAGGCCAGGCCCCACCCTGCCCTGCTCCCAGGCCCCGACCACACTGGGCTAGCTGTCCTACACGCAGCCCCCCACCTCATAAGCCTCAGGGCCAGCAGGAATCCGGGGCCAGCTGCCACCGTGGCCCCCTACCCCGGTTCCTACAGTAAGAGCAGCAACCAGAGAGTCCCGAGCCCCGGGCCCTGCCAGGCGGGGGAAGAGGTCCGGGGTTGACAGCCACATTCCACAGGCAGCAGAGGAGGAGCCCTTCCCCTGGGGCGCAGACGTCCAGGCTTCACCACCAGCAGCCACGGGCAGATCAGGGCCTCACACAGACCCGCAGGCCCCGCCAGGCCTGGGCGTGTCTGTGTGTCATCTTTGGAAATGAGGTGTTCACACTTTTTACTAGGGACAGTGTCCAGCATACAAAATGTGGTGACAGCGGCAGCATCCGGAACGGCTCCCAGGGCCCCACCTCCCATGCGCACATCCCCATGATGTCCCCACCCAGAGCGTGCAGGCTGGACCAGCCGGCTGTCCCAAAGGCGAGGTTTTGGACGGCGGTGGCTGGCTTGCCCGCACGCCGGCTCCAGCTCCCCTTTGCAGCTCAGAGGTGGGGAGTCCACATGTGGGGACTGGGCCCTGCCCACGCCCACGAGGGCCCCACCAGGCCTGAGTCAAGCCCTGACCACGGGAACGCGGGACGGGACACTCATGTTTTAGTCACAGGCCCCCGTGTTTTCGGTGATCTAGGAGAGGACAGGTGACAAACAGCTCTCGGAGACGCGAGGACAAGGGAATGGCTCACACTCAACGGTCAGTGCTGGGGTTTATTTCTCTCTCCCGAACTCCGGGTTTGCAGCAAAGCAGAACTGTCCCTACTTGGCTAACAGTGAAAAGGATCGTGCACTTTAATCTAATTTACAGAAACATCGGTCTAGGAGAAGTGGGCTCTTCTCCACACAGAAATCACAGGGAACCATGCCACTGCCGGGCACAGCCACGGTGACACCTGAGGGCTACTGCAGGCCGGGGCAGGGGCAGTCCTGAGCGGCGCCGACACAGCAAGCATCCCACCTGCAACACGAGTGAGGAGCCTTGGCCTCTTCCCAGGAGACACCCCGGAGCCCCTCCCCCTGGGCAGGCGCCCTGGTCTAGCGCAGCCACGAGGCGGCCCTTGGCACAGGGAGCCGCTGCGCCCCGGGTGCGCCCGCGCTCACACGTGCTCCTTGTCGAACTCGCACAGGAAGGGCATGGTGGTGTGGCAGGCCACGTCGTTCCAGCCCCCCGCGGCCACCAGCTCCACGCAGTCCTCCTCGTCGTAGGCGTTGTTGGGCTCGCCGCCGCGCCACCGGTTGAAGGTCTGCATGGGGGAGCGGTCCGCGTACAGGAAGCTGCCCTCGCGGTCCAGGTCGTCGATGCCGATGAAGACGCGGGACAGGCCCGCCTGCGCGACGTAGGCGGCCATCAGGCCGTTGGCGGCCTCGTCCTTGGGCATGGCCAGCGTGCCGCCTCGACCCTGGCAGGACAGCTGCGCGTCCACGTACGTCCTCTCCTCCTTGACCAGCAGGTAGATCTTGCTCTCTGTCTCGCGCACGCCGGCCACAGCTGCGGGAGAGGGCAGTGCCGGAGAGTGCGCACAGGCGGGGCCCACGCATGCGCGGTAGCGGGCCTCCTTCTTGGGTTCCGGGGATCGGGGGGTCCGAGAGAGGGCAGCACGGGGCCGAGAAGGCCCCGAGAAGAACCTACCGTTCTTGATGAATTTCAGCTCGGTCGTCAGCTGGGTGACCTGGTTGTCCATTTCCCCGATGGCCTTCCGCAGCTGGCTGCACTCACAGGGGAGGCCTGTGGGACGAGGTCGGCGTCAGGGGAAGGGCGCAAGGGCGGGGCTCAGGAAAGCGGTGGCCGCTCCCCAAAACAGTCGTGTCATTCAGCAGACCCCGTGGGCCCTGGGGGCCCAGACGCAGGGGACTGTGGCACTTGGCTCGGGTCGGTCACCACGCAGGTGGAGCGAAGACAAAGCGCTGGGAACCAGGGCGGTGGCGGGACCGGGGCGCAGAGATTGACTGTTGGGGAACCAGGGTCCTGTCTTGGTGACTCAGTGGGAGGCAGCGGTGTGTGGAGCAGAGGAGCCCCTGAGCCGAAGGGCCACTGGGGCACCCACGTGGGGACTGGGGCTGACACCCAGCAGGGCACACATTTGGGTGGCACCAGCCTGTGTGTGGATGGAAGGAGGGGTTGTGGCTGCAAGGACGTCCGGAATGAGGGAAAACCCAGAAAGCACAGACGTGCTTTTCTCAGAGGTTTGGTGGCCAGAGCGAGGGGACCCTGTGGCACCCCGAGAGGCACCGAGAGCAGATGCTGTGCTTCAGGGCGGCATGTCTGGGTGGGACTGTACGGGCAACAGGAGCCCACGTCATCGACAGGCAGACTGCAGGCCCGAGAAGGACGTGCCGTGTACAGGTGGAAGGACCCGGGACCCCGGAACAGCCTTGGAGGGTGTGACCATGGGCCCCCCGCTTCCCAGCCCGGGGCAGCTTTTGGTCAGGAGCCGCATGTTTTCAGGAGTGTGATTTTAACCCTCGTTCTGAGGCTCCTTGGACCCTCTGAGCAGTACCTGGGTCTCCGTTGGGGCCGGGGGGCCCTGCATCGCCAGAATCCCCTTTTTCACCTGGAAAAGAAAAGCAAGGTCAAGGTCACTGAGTGGAGGTGGGACATGTTTCACGAGTTCACAAGGATGACATGTCCTGTCCTCCACGTGGGACGCCCCGGGTCCCCCTGATCCACAGGGAGTGATGTTCCATAGATCCCGACTCCTCATGCCCCACGTGCGCGGCAGGACAGGCCCCTCATGTGGGATCTCAGAGCACCAGACAACCAGTCTCTACACCAGCTCTGGGACACCTGGGGCGTCAGGAACACACTTCAGACGCCACGCCACGAGTCCTGACACCACGAGCAAGCGGCCACTAAGCCCGACGCCAGTTCCGTCCGGGTCCCTCCTCACCCCAGGAAGATCCAGACAGAACATGTGACCCTGGAGCCAAGGGGACCTCAGGGATTATCTAACCAACGGGAGTGAAGGGACCTCCCCACTCTGCGGAGACTGGTTCTCGGGCCCAGCCCCGAGAGGCAGCGAGGCAACCCAGGCAGGCATGGCCACCCCTGGGCTCCCGCCACCTGCTGCATGGGACAGCCACGCCACCCCCAGTCTCCCGACCAAACCTGGCCGCACAGCCTTCTGTCCTCTCTAAAACTAGACGGTGGGCACTAACCCTAAAGCCAGGTGACATCTCCCCTCCCAGGGGACCCTGAGTCTCAGCTAGGGGCCAGCAAGGGGCCAGTGACCCCTCCATCGGTGGATTCAGGGACATTTGCCTGGCAGGGACCAAGCCAAAGAGTCTCTGCCCCACAGGCTCCTCGGTGTCCTTCATCAACACCGGGGCCTGGGAATGACAGGCAGCCTGACAAGGACCTGGGATGGGGACCTCCCGGGCGGGAAGGGGAGGCAGGATGCGTCGCAAGTACCTTTGGAGCCGATGGGACCAATCTTTCCGTGGCGACCCACAGTGCCTTTCTGTCCCTTGTCACCTATGTCGCCTGCAGAAAACAAGATCGACAAAAGGCGGTTGATGCACAGGTAGCGCCATGTCCCTCCCACTGACATCACACGTGTGCACACACATGCACACACATTCCTGCACACACATGCCATATACATACTCTAGAACTTGTTTTTTTTTTATTAACTGTTACGAGCAGAGAGAAAGTGAGACGTGAACATCAGCGCCAGGGGTGGGTGGGGGACCAACTGTGACAGACGCTCTGGGTCGTGACCGTGAGGACCATCCATGCACGTGCACGGCTGTCACTTGCTGCACCACACTTCAAAAGGAGGAAGCACATCCCCCCTCAGAGAAGTTAGCCCACCGTGCGCAGGCTGAACATCGCATGTTCAACCACCTCTACTGGGGTTGTCGCAACAGCTTCAAGAAGCGGGGGACAGCCTGACTCCGCCGTGCTGCGGGGCCAGCTGGGTGCGCTCAGCGCTCACTCTCGCCCAGTGAAGATGCCGGCAGCGCACTTCGTGGCAAGTCCCGATGACGCGATCGAACCTTAAAGCGGAGTGGTCCGCCCCGACCCGACGGCAGCGCCAGTCACAGGACACCTCCCCATCGCTAGGCTGCATGCCGCCTGCACCTCCAGCCGCTGCCGGGAGCTCAGCGCTGCCCAGAGGGCCACCCAACTGTGCCTGGTCATGAGGACGTGCACTCATGGTGGCTGGCACCCGTAGGTGGTGCTTGGGCACCACGGCACACCCACCCGCATCTGTGTGTGTCCCATGGCTGCCCTCAGGGTTGGTTGGCTGTTTGCACACCCTCACAATTGCACTTATGCATGTAACGCTCACAGGATCCCATCCTGCAAGTGAGGCTGGTGAGGGTAGAGCAGCTTGAGCTCCCGTGCACACAGCTGCCCACGAACACCGCCCAGGGCCCACTGTCCCTCTGCAGCCCACGGACCGGAGCCCGGGAGCACCGCTCAGAGAGGCCTCTGCCCTACCTCACCACCAGGCCGGCTGACCGCCTGAGACCTGCCCGGGTGTCGGGTCCCCTTGTGTCCCCCCACCAGCCTCTCTCCCGCCCTTGAGCACAGAGCTCCGAGCGGCTGAGAAGGTACCTTTCTCTCCCGTGGGGCCCACTCTTCCAGGCCGGCCCGGCGCACCTTTGTCTCCCTTCTCGCCAGCATCCCCTGTAGAAGAAGTCACATGTATTTAGGACTCGCTCTGAGCACAGGACCCAGTGGAGGGACAGCGAGGAACAGCTCACTCTGTGCCCCCACGGGCCCCTGGGCTGCCCTCTCCCCCCACAGGACCCCCTTCTCTTCCTGACCCTCTCCCACCCAGACCTCCCCCAGAGGGTGCTCTGCTCTCAGGACTCTGCTTCCTCCCCCACCTTCGATGAGCAAAGAGAAAAGTGACACGTGAACATCAGTGGGAGGGGTTGGTAGGGAACCGACCAGGAGGCACTTCTCTCTCTCCATTTACCCCTCTGGCTGGCTCCCTCCCAGTCTGGTCCCAATGCACTTCACCGTGCTCCCCAAGACCCCGAATGTCTAGGCCACAGGTGGCGAACACAAGGTGGCCCTCCACCTGGTTTTATCCGGCCCAGCACCTTCTTTCTACCCGGCAGCAGCACCGAGCTCTCACTTAACAGTTAAGGGGCAGTTACATTTATACAGTCTTAAAACTACATTTGGCCCTTTGAAGGCAACCACAAGGCTGATGTGGCCCCCGGTGACAATGAGTTTGACACCCCCGGTCTATGAAGAGGGAGCATCTCTGAGTGGAGCGGCCTCCAGGGCCAGCGACTTTCCTGGCCGCCTCCATCTGCCAGTTACGCCTGGCAGCTCGGACCAGCACTCCCTGCCCGTCAGCATGCTCCTGCTCCGACCAGCCAAGTGCGGGACGAGTGAGCTGTAGCCACCTGGGCCCACGCTGGACCCAGCCCCGGCGTCTCCGCTCTGGTGAGGGCCACATGGCCTGTGTCTGGAGAGGCACCACGCCGGTGGTGCCCTGCCCCCACCTCAGGCCTGCTTCTGACCCTCTGTGGCAGGGTCACCTCCTGGCCCTGGTCTCTCCTAGTGACCTTGACCCTGTCCTTGCAGACGAGCCCCGGATGTGCTTCCTCAGCTCTGCTCATGTGCAGCAGGGTTGGAAATGCTGTCTCATCTCGGGGGCCGGAAGACCCAAGCAACGACTGCAGCCCAGGCTTCCATGCACCTGTCCCCTCGGAGACGCGAGCCCTGCCGTGCACACTCGGAGCACGCAGGCTCTCTGCGCCCGCCCCCTTCTCGGGCCCTGATTCAGGCTGACTCACTGCTCAGCGGCTCCTCCGCAGCGGCTCGCAAGTCACCTGCCTGGCTCGCGCCCGCGTCATTAACAAACGGCTCCCTCCTCTCAAAGAAATAAGGAAAATGTCGTCGGTATTTACGGCTTGCTTGCCTCCCTGCAAATCACACAGAAATCTACGAGCGGGAAGCTTTGGCATGGGCTGCACTGGGACGGTCTGGGCCCGATCAGGAGGTGCACGGCAGCCTACGGGGCAGATCCTGAGATGCTCTGGGGCAGGCCGACAGCGTTGAAAGGCCGCAGGTGTCCCCTGATCTCGTGGCGCCTGCTTCTGCAGCGGAACACATGACTCTGCGAGCCCAGGCCGCCCCTGGGATGCGGTGCCTTGGCACAGAGGAGCGGCGGGTGCCACCACAGACAGACACCGGGACCAGGCCGGCCGCATCCAGCTGACCAGCAAGCTGCCCAGACCAGACCCACAAGCCACGTCCAGTGGGAAAAGCTCCCTAAGGCCGGTGTCACAGCGTGGCTTTCCCCACCTTGTTTTAAGGGGTGACAATCCGTGACTTTTCAATTAATTCGATGAGACCCAGGGGAGTAACTGTGTGGCGGGCTCGCTGGCACACAGCGGCATCCCCACCTCCAGCAACGCTTTCGGCCACTGAGCTAACACTGTCTTCCCACCAACGGACTGGTTGCTCCCTCCAGGCGCAGAAGTTACGTGTTATCATCTACGTTCTTTTTCTAAGTTTTTCATTTATTGGTTTTTAGAGAGAGGGGAAGGAAGGAAGGGGGTGAGAGAGAAAGAAACACTGATCTTGGTCCCACTGATTCATGCATCACTAGAGAACGTGACTGGGGATCGAACCCACAACCGTGGCACATGGGGACGATGCTCCCACCACCCAGCCGCCCGGCCAGGGCTCGTGTGCCATTCTTAGGCCTCTAGTAGCAAAAGCGTTCCACCTCAAGCACCAGCACCGGTCAGCAGGAGGGCTGCACAGAGCCATGCTGACCCAGAATGGACAGCCCAGGCTGGACGCGGGAGATGTCCTCACCCGCCACACCTCCCAGCCTCTCACCACTTGCCGGCCTGGCCCTGGGGGAGTCTCAACCTCGTCTGCCTCCTCAGGGAACAGGGCCTCTCCCACCTCCACGGGGCGGCGTGGTGCCTGTGTTCCCACGCCTCTGACCGACAGCCGGGGACAAACCCCTCACAGGCTGTCCTGGCCCGTTCCCGTGGAATGCAGGCCGAGTGGCCACCCAGCACCCCCTGACCCTGTGCCCAGCCAGCTTAGCCACTGTCCCAAAGACAGAAGAAAATGAATGTCATGTGGTTGCGCCCACCCTGAAGCTGGGTGTGAGGGTGAAGCCCAGCACACGTGTGCACACACACTCGCTCTCCTGCGATGAGAAGTCCTCACTGCCCCGGGACCCCTCCTAAAAGCAGGTGGGCGGGCCCTGCGCCTCTGCCCTGAGGTTCCCACCTCGCCCTGTGGTCGTGACCTGTGTACACTGAGTGGCCGTCACAGCCTCTCTACAAGGTCAGAGGTGATCCGTGAGCCATGTGAGGAGGGAGGTGGCCTCCCTGCCTTCGCTGGACTCAGGCCAGCCGAGTGGACCAGCGGCGCTGACGGAGGCAGGCCAAGCGGCCACAGCCCCTCCCCTGCCACACCCCGGCACGGGGCGCACACCTGGCAGCAGGCGTCCCTCTGATGCCAGCCCCCCGTGCACAGGGGACAAAAGTCTGCCTCACCCCAAACCGTCACCGTCTGGAAGCCCTGTGCTGGCTCCTCAGCATCAACTCCCCTGCGCCCTTCACCCCCCACCCCACCCCTGCTGCCAGTCCAGACATCAGAGCAATGAACTTCCTGCCTGAACAAGGGGCTGTTTCTGACCAGCACACTCACAGCACAGGGCAGGACCCCACATGGGCCGTAGGTTTCCCCTGCAGTAGTGAGACCCAAGTCCCCCCACCCACCCAGCCCCCACCCCCAGAACGGTGCAGACAGGAGGCGATCGCTGTGTGCAGAGCCCCCCGCTCAGCACTTCTGAGAAGCAGCTGGAGCCTATTCTCACCAACAGAACAGACGAGGGCTAGACCCAAGGCCTGGGACCCACCCCGACTCTCCACTGGCACGTGGGGGCCGCTGGCACCGGCCCCCCCGGCTCCCGGAGCCAGACAAAGAGGGAGCCTTCGGACACATTTGGACACTGGAGCCCACCCACACCCGCCTGGGGCAGGGGCTGCACTGCTCACACTGGAACCGCAGCAGGCCACAGCGCCAGGGGCCGACCCACCCGCTCGCCCAGACGTCCAACAGTGCCGGCTTTGGCCAGCTCGGCTCCCAGCTCCCGAGTGGCCCGTGCGTCTGTGGAGGGTGAAAGCACCAGCTGGCAGGGCTGTCTCCTTGTCCCACTCGGTTCGTGAAAGCAGCCCAGAGACACCACCACCCCCGCAGCACCCGCCCCATCCCCTGCAGCAGCCCCCCAGCCGGAGCGGGGAGGATGGGTGGAACGGGGGACGTGGGTCCCCCATGTGTGGGAGCCTGGGCTGGCCCCTCCTGCCTCCTTGCTCAGGAGCTCGGGGCCGGCCTGACCCCGCGTGGCCGAGGCCCCCCGTTCCTGCTGCCTCGAAAGCCCTTGTCTCACCTGCACTGGGCCCTGGGAGGGGTGATGGGGGCGGGATCTTGGGCCTTGTGAGACCAGTGACCTCCTCATGTGAAGGGCCGCTCTGGGCCCTGGTGCCCCGGGCCGGCACCCTCCCCACTGTCCGCAGGGCCCACTCTACCAGAGGGAAGACTTCAGACAGAGCAACGAGGGAGATGGCTGTCGGCTCCAGAAGGATGAAGAGCTGCCGGGAAGCCACGCAGGAGCCCAGGCATCGGGGCTGCACAGCTCAACGGGCCCATCGGTGAGCTCCCTGCCCCACGAACGTCCCCAACTGCAAAGTGGACCGGAGGCCCTCTCCTCCTCCTGGGGGCCTTGTGCCCGTGAGCGCTGAGCCTGGGCCAGCTGTCGGCGGCCCCTCCCCGTCCTGGCTGGATGGAGCACAATGCCGTGTGTCCCAGCCCTCGCCTTTTCAGGTGGGCACGTCAAGCCCACCAGGGTCGGACCCCACACCCGCACGAGGACTCAGGGCTGCAGACTCAGGACGACCACTGTGCCATCGTGCTCGGGGTCCCCACCCACCCGCCCCAGTGGCCAGTGGCCCTGCAGGGGAGGGCAGGGCTGGGGGCCCGGGTGAGGGTGGGGCGCAGGGTTACCTTTGAGGCCTGGGACCAGGATCTGCACGGAGCAAGCGTCATCCGCTGTCTGCTGCGGGGCCACAGGTGGGGCCAGCGACAGGAAGGCCAGGCTGATTAGGGCCAGAGCCCTCTTCATGATGAGCTCGCAGGGCACTGACCCCTGAGGGAAGGAAGGGATAAACAGTGACGGGAAATCTGAGCACCAGGCAGCCAGTGACAGTGTGCAGGCCACGGCCGGGCTCAGGGCCACCGCCTCCCCCCTCCCCGCGGTCACGGCCAGGCTCCTGCCGGTTTGGGCCCCTCTCATCCCCATCCTGGGAGCTGGCACACGGCTCTCTCTTCCAGGTCGTCACGACTGGCCCTTCACTCACACACATGAAGGCACGTTCACAGGTCAGGGAGCGGTGCAGCCCACCTGACCGGCCTCATGAGCCTGGTCCTGTAACGCACCGACGTCCCTCGTCCGTTCTGCCTGTCCCCTCGTGCAGGGTGCCGCGCCCCTGGACAGAAGCTGCCCTGTCTCTGGCTGCCTCCACAGCAGCATCACCACACAGATGTGCATCCCCGACCAGCAGGCTGCAGGGCTGTGCTCAGCTTGAGTTTCACATGACCATGCCTCACAGCGTGTGGGGTCTTCGGGGCACCCCTCCCCCCTGCAGGGCCCCCCGGGCTCAGCCGTGGTGCTCCGGGCAGCTGGAGCTCCCGGACTATCAGGGCGGGACAGGGTGGAGTTGGAAGGGGCAGGACAGCTGCCCCTGGGTCACTCAGGGAGCATCTGCCCCCTCATGACATGGGACTTAGCTGTTGAATGGCACAAGGCTGGGGACAGTGGGGCGCCTGCTGGAACAGCGCCCTGGCCAAACGGCCTCTCGTTGGTCCTCCTGGTCACCTTGAGGTGGAGGCGAGACCTCTCCTGTGACTGAGGTGCCTGGGGCGCTGCCTGGAGCCTAGCTCGTGGCCAGCACTCCCTCAGTGGCTCTGTGTCCTGTGACCACACGCTGCGGTGCAGCCTGGCCAGCAAGGGCCCCAGATGAGTGAAAGTGCCGGAAGTGGGCGCTGCTGTGCGGAGAGCCTGCGCCGTGCTCTCCGTGAAAGTCTGGGCACACAGGGGACACAGCGAACAGAGCCCAGGCCCGGGCAGTGGGCGAGGCCCCAGAGCCGAGCGCAGAGGGCCAGGACAAGGGTGAGTGTTCTGTGTGCAGGGACAGCAGAGGCTGCCCTGGGCCCTGGGCCTCCCAGGAACAATGACGTCACATCAGGAGGCGATGACGCCTCAGGCAATGTCACTGTGAGCACTCACTCTCCGCACTGACTGCTGTGCTCCGGATAGTGACACAGACTGGGAGCATCTCAGGTGTCCAGAGCTGACCTGCACACCCCTCTCCAGCAAGCACCACCTGGGGAGCAGGTGCAGTGCTCACCTGCAGACAGCTGAGGTGCGGTTTCTAGGAAGACCAGGGGCCACGTCCCTGGGAAGGAGGGCACAGGGAGAGCAGCAGAACAAGCTGCAGCCAGGACCCCTGGCCCGTCCTTCACCCACTCCCCGTCCCTGCTGCTGTGCACGTACCCGTGCCCACCCCAGGCCTGCCCTGACCCTGGGCAGCTCCGTCTGAGGCCAGCAGGGCAGGGGTGGGGGTGACCCTGGGGGAAGCTCCCCCTGCCACTGGGAAGAGGAATCCCATTTTGTAAACGGAGAAGCCACAGCCCCTCCCTGAGCCCTGGAACAAGAACACCTTCTCTGCAGGCCTGGGCCCAGGAGGCCCGGACCCTCACACTGAGGGGGGGTGCGGCAGGGAAAGAGGCAGCTTTGCAGAAGGTAGAGGATATTCCATGGGGCTTCTCAGTAGGACTACAGAGCAAAGAGAATCAACAGGGAAATAAAGACATAATCTGCGCACCTCATTCTGGCTCCACAGCAGGCCCAGCCCTGTGCAGACACCTTCAGCACCCGGGGAGCAGCCCAGGCCGCCGGAGCGCATAGCCAGCTGGCCTCCGACCAGGCACCCGGCCGCAGCAAGGGCAGCTCACCACCTCAACAGCACACATTTTCCTTATCTCTTTACAAAGACCACGTAGCTTCACCCAGCCCCGTCTGTCCCTGTCTCAGAGACACAGACTTTCCAAAATCTCATGGAACAGCCGTGGAAGCCGGGGGCCAGTCCTGCATGCGGCCAGGCACTGTCCCATCAAACAGAGAGTCACTCTGCACATGTGGCGGCCCCAGGGCACGGGCACACTAGAACCCACACCTCACTTCTCTACCAGCCAGTGTCAGGCAGAAGGGCCGCACCGCGGCACTTTGGCATTTTGGTCTTCTCCAGTCTGGGACTTCAGGTGACCCCGACTCCGTGTAAGATGACCTGCCTGTTCTCCATGTCCGGGATCCCTGTGACTGAGCTACCTGTCACTGAGTACAGATACTGGCTGCCACCCCCCCAACCCCCCACCACAGACTGCTTGGGAGCAACCCCTACAGCCACAGCCCACCCTGGTCTGGGAGGGAGGGAAGAAACAGCTTCACCTCTGCGAATCTACGTGACCCGATGCAACTGCCTTGTCACCGGATTTAGGTCCCTGTCATGGCGACTGCCCCGTGGGCTGGTGAACTGACGGAGCCCGGGACTCCTGGTCCTCAAGGACCTGAGCCTCTGCCCTGGATCCCAGCACAGAGTCCCTGTCCCCTCCCGCCCAGGTCTCCCTCGGACTGTCTGGAATCCGCCTTCCTGGTTCTGTGTCTCCCCACCCTGGTCTCCAAGGGGGCAGAGTCACCGGTGGGGGCGTTCCCTACCTGAGGCACACAGGAGGCGAAGGGGCGTCCTGACCGTCGGGGGCCGCAGGGACACTGGGCCCGGCAGCCCCACTCAGAGGACAGCGCACCCGGGGCCGTCCCACCACCCAGCAAATCAGGCCGGGCGTCCCAGTGTTATCTGCAAACAGCTTCCTGTTTGAGGCCATCGCTGTCCTGCTGGGGAGAGGGGGGCGGGCACTGAGTGTGGGAACAAACAGATGGGGGATCGGGGCTGGGGGGCGTGGGCCCCCGCAGAGAGAGGACTAACTCTCCACCCAGGCACCCTGATACCTTCGCTGTTCTTCTCGTTTCCTCTTTGGAGCAGGCAAGCGCGGGCGTTTTGGAAATCAGGCGTGAAGGGTGACGATGATCGCCCGGTAGGGAATCCATCAGACGGAACAAAGTACAGCCGACATGCGTCCACGTGGGCTTCACATGAAGCACTCGGCACACCTACTGCTTGTCCAGACCGGACCCCAGGGGGACCCCAAACTCACTCCACTCACCGGACTTTTATTTGAAGGCAATGTGTGCCCCAAACACGTCTTTCTGGTGGGCTGAGCGGATCCGGCCTATACAGTGGGGTGGAAGCTTCTTTAAGAAAGATACTTGCCCTGGCCAGTGCAGCTCAGTGGGGTGAGCACCGGCCTGTGAACAGAAAGGTCACTGGTTCGACTCCCAGTCAGAGCACATGCCTGGGTTGCAGGCCAGGTCCCCAGTAGGGGGCGTGCAAAAGGCAACCACACAGTGATGTTTCTCTCCCTCCCTTCCCCTTTCTCTAAAATAAGTAAATCAAATCTTTTAAAAATAAAGAAAGATACGAACAGGCTGGCATGGGGCAGTCGGTTGGGTGCTGTCCCACAGAGCGTAAGGTCTCCGGTTCAACTCCTGGTCGGCACACGTGCCTGGGTTGTGGGCTCAGTGCCCTGCCTGAGTGTGTGTGACGGGCAACCAATGTCTCTCTCCCTCTCTCTCTTCCTTCCTCCCTTCCCCTCTCTCTAAAATAAACAAAACTCCTTTTAAAATAAGGTGCAGACTTCCAGGTACAGTAGGTACTAGGGATGTGATGGCGGTTCTGTTTTCCTTTTTATTCCCTTTTGGAGAGGGGAGGGTGGAGGGAGGGAGAGAGAGAGAGGGAGAGAAACATCAGTGTGTGGTTGCCTCTCACACGCCCCCAACCAGGGACCTGGCCCACAACCCAGGCCTGTGCCCTGACTGGGAACTGAACCAGCGACCCTTTGGTTCGCAGCCCAATCCATTGAGCCACACCAGCCAGAGCACCTTTTGTTTGTAAAAAGTGCCAATAACCTGAGACCCCCTCTCAGATACACAACTCAGTAACAACACCATACCAACTTGCCGACTTAGGTGGGCTGCCAGCGGGAACCGGTCCCAGACCATAACTCACCTTTGCCCGCCCCGTGCCAACCCGGCACCAGTCATCGGAAGTCGCCGGGTCCGCCTGCTCCTTCCTCTCCTCCCCTGGGCTTTTTCTTAGGAACACTGTCGTCCTGGCCCCTGGGAAGGGCCTTTCCCCTCATGAACTCTGACCCCCAGCCTCGCTGCTTCCAGCTGGTGGATCTGGCTGCCTCCCAGGCACTGTTTACATTTCTCAGATAGCAGAGAAGTTTGGGCCCTGGTGGAGCCCCTTGGTCACTGGGTGGGGCCTCACTGGCGGTCATGGAGCCCTGCAGCCCTACTGCTGGGACACGGCCCCTAGGGGCAGGCCCTGCAGCCTCTTACCCTCCCCAGGACCCGGCTGCAGCTCCCTGGCCTCCTGCAAGTGTGCAGCAGCGCCAGGGCTCCCACCCCGGCATGTAGGCTGGGTCCCTGCCTCCCCAGGCATGCACTCTCAGCCTGGGCACTCGTAGCTGCAGCCCAGGTGGCACCGAGAATCAGGGGACAGCGCCCAATGCGGGGTGCTCTGGCTTCACACCGAGTCCATCAGCAACACGGACACAGGACACCCAAGACAGGACCCCATGCTGTGAAGTCTGATGACACCACATTGCCATGGCAAGAGCAGGTCCATGGCTCACCCGAGTCTGACTGCCAGGTTGGAGGGGGGACTCACGTGCTGCCACGTCCAATGCGACCCCAGGCACTACTGCTGCCACTGGTTCAGGGACCACAGAGGACCACAGCCACTCCAGGGCCCTGTGAGCCACGCCCGGAGAGACATGTGGGACACAGCCATCACTGACAGAGCGCTGCTGCAGGCACTCACTTCGCGTGGCCTACGCTGCCCAGCCTCAGTCCGTGAGCCCACGAGGCCGCCCGGTCCTGCTGAGGCAGAACTGAACCAGTGAGCTGCCCTGACTGAAGGGCAGCACTGCTAGATGCAGGGCCGTCCTGTCTCGGCCACCTAGGAGCACGGCAGTCCACTGGCCCTCCTGCGGGGTTGGGTAGGACCCAGTGAAAGTGACAGCGAGGGCGGCTGCACAGGCTGGTGACAGCACACGCAGACTCGGGGCACCTCCCCCACCACGGCCCCGCCCAAGTGGCTCCAGAGCAGCCATGCCCCGTGTCTGGGCGGGTCAGCCTTGGTAAGGCACGCGGCTTGCGAGCCACAGGGAGAGCGAGGCCAGGGGCAGAGTTTCAGGAGCCAGCGCCACCTCCTCCTGCGACCCCCGCTGCATCTGTCCCACCTGGGGACACCGAGCAGGGACTTACAAGCAAAGGCAGAAACTCACTTGGTCCTCAGTCCCCAGGCCAACCAAAAGACCGCGTGTGCAGCCAGCCTCCAGTGCGCACAGCTCTGCACACCTCCCAGGGGCTGTTCCAGCACTGGGTCAGGGACAAGTGACAGCGAAGACCAGCTGAAGAGCGAGCAGCCAATGGGGACGCCCACAACCCTGCAACACCCAGGTCACAGCCACACACGTGCGGACCACTGACTCCATGCCGGGGAGACCTGGAGCCCAGGGGGGGCGTTTCAGCGAAAGGCCCATCACTGTGGCCCAGTGTCTGCCAGAGCCATCTCACCCTCGGGGTCCCCGTCCAAGCCCCAGCTCCAGGAGCAGGCCTCTCGGTGCCCCCCGAAGGGCCGAGCCAGGGGCAGCTGACAGGCTCCAGGGAAGCCTCAGAGCGTGAGATGGAAGAGTGACCTAGAGAGGCAGTAAAAGCCATTGGTTCCCCTCACTGAGGTCGGTGGCAGGTGAGGCTCTTTGCTCACTGCCCGTCTCTCTGGGACAATTCTCAGGCAGGCCCATCGTTCACGGGGCTTCACGGATTCTCCCTCCTCCTTTCAAAACCACACACGTCCGATCTGGTTTCAAGGACAAAGGCATCCATCTACTCATTCAGCGAACAGTTGTTAGCGCCAGGAGCTCTGCCAGATGCACCCACCTCCTCCTAGCGACCCACTGGCTCATCGCCTCGGGCAGCGACTTGGAACTGGAGGGGCCCTTTGACGTCCCTAGTCCAGGCGCGCCCTCACTCACATGAGACATGGACATCGAGACGAGGCAGCCCCCCTGTGGCTGTACGCACCAGCCGGCCCACAGCTCGAGACCAGGTGCCCAAAGGCCGGGGCTGGAACATCTCACGCCCTCCAGGCTCGCCCAAAGCCGAAGGCGAGCAGCTGCAGGCCGCACTAGCCGGGGACTGCCCACGGGGCCCGCGGGGTTGTGTGCGCTCTGGGTTAGGAGCTCCCGAGTGAGTGACCTGCCCCACTTCCAAGGGGACGGTCAGGCTGATTCAGGTGCGGACAACGGCCCATCCAGGGAGGTGGCAACTCTTCTAAGCGTTGCTTGAGGACTCGCATCCACCCGTGTAGAATTCCGAGTGAGGCCCTGGCAGGGGCTCGGTTGGTTAGAGCGTCATCTCAGCACCAGGGTTGCAGGTCCCATCCCCCGTCCAGAAGCAAGCAATGAATGCGCCAGCCAGTGGGACACAAATCAGTGTTTTTCTCTGGGTTTACAGGGCTTTGAAAGCACTCGGCGCTCTCACAGCCCCCGAGGTCGGCTCCACTCCCCCAAGGCCCAGGGAGACCTGGGACTTCCAGGCAGCCCCCACCCGCTGCTGCCCTGGGACCTCACTGCACCAGTGCCCTCCCGCTGCCTTCGGTTCTGGGGGAAGCTGCACCAGCCTTGCCTCACGCCATGTAATTAAAACCTAATTGCACCTTTCACCTGACTTTTCAAAGACCTACCATCAATTCCCCTACAAAAACTCACGGTTCTGGGGGAAGGGAAAGGGGTCTAGGCCCAGTTTCACGACACCGTGAGCACACCTAAGGCCACCAAACCGCACACTTCAGAATGCCCGAGGGCAGGTGTGTGTTACACAAAACACTCCATGGTTCCCACACCTGCCCATCAGCTCTGCTCTTGGAAAAAACCTGTCACCACAGTTTTCAAGCAACATTTATTCTCGCGGTTTTGAGCCACGGACACCTGTCCTCTCTCTGAGGCGGAACTGTCTCAAGCCTGGCTTCCCGGAGATGCAGGGTCCCTTCCAGTCGCACCACCGCACGGAGCCAGGACGAGTGACAGCGCCTGCCACCCCGTTCGCGGGTGCCCGTGTGCGCAGTACTGCAGTCAGGCCACGTCACCTGCCACACCCACCCCCTTGCAGAACAGCTGCAGGAGCTCTGCCCCACACGTCCGCCAGTGCGGGCACCAGCGACACTGCACAGCTGGAACCCCGTCTCCAGAATCCCGAAAGACATGCCTGAACAGGATACTGAAAACGGTATTTTATTTAGTCATTTTTGTTTACAACTGAAACTCTGGGAATTCAAAATTAACATCCTTGCCCGTGAGCTTCTTATAGACACCAGAAAAAGTTTCAACCTACAAGAAAAAAAAGAACCCGTCACAGATCACAAAACATGCACACGTGCCCGTCCTACAGCCTCCCGGATTCAAGACAACGTGCCCGTGCGGCGTTCCTTCGCTCAGCCAGCAGCACCGAGAGGATGAGGGCTCTGCAGGGCGTGCCCTCCAGAGTCCCAAGGCGCCAGGGACAAGCCCCACACCGTGTCCCCGCAATTGTGCCCCTCTGGGCCACGCGGACGGAGTCCCTGGAGATCCCACAGTTGGCCCACATTGGGGACACTTTCCCAGGAAAGGAGAGTGACAGCTCTCCCAGACCCTAATCCCCGTGCTCCCCCCCCCTCAAGCTTTGCTCAAAGTCAAACCAGGGAATCACTTTACTTCCCATTTCCTGGTAACATAAACCATGCCCACCCCCACCCCCGGCGCCCAACTTTTTGGGGAGCCATTCCGCTGCGTCCCAGCCGCACCTTGTGCTCCACGTTGTTCTGCTGGGCTTTGTCCAGATGCACCTTTATGAGCCGGCTGCCGTCCAGCTTCACGCGAATTCTCTTGCCCACGATCTCACTCGGGAACACCAAGTCCTCCAGGATGGCGTCGTGCACGGCAGTCAGGGTGCGGCTGGAAGAGCAGGGCAGGGTCAGAGGCAGGGGCAGGGCCCACGCTCCGGGCACCCGTGGCCCCTGCAGGTCAGAGTGCGAACGGCAGGCTCCAGGTCCCGGAAACCAGGCTAACGCCAGTTTTCAAACACAAGACTTAGCAGCCCCTCCATCGTCATCGTCCCGTTGCCCCCGGTGCTGGCATGATCACCGTTCAGCACACCAGCTCCGGAAGCCTCTGAACACCGCGCGCCCACCCCTCGCTCGCTCGGGGCAACGTTCCGCACTGAGACCGGTCATTGCAGCCCCAGGACAACCGTCCCTGAGGGTCCCCAACCCCCAGCCTGGCACCCCACCACACCAAGTGCTGATGGACCCTGGCCTCCCAAAATCACTTCGCCCTCACAGCCCATCCGGCTGCTGACAGCAGGTCAGCGGCTCCCACGCTGGGAGGCCCCGGAGGAGTGAGAGGTGGCGGGGACGGGGGACGCAGGGGTGCTGCATGAAAGAGGCCACTCCTCCTTTCAATGTTTGCGGAGCAGCCCTGGGCTGCGGGGTTTCTCTAGGGACCCACCACTGAGCCAGACAGCACACGGCACCAATCCGCCTTCCCCATCTGCCAGGGCCTTGCACACACAACGAGCATCTTCTAGTGGCTCTGAAGGGACGGCCGAGCCCTCACTGGGACAGGCCACAGACAGCGCACGCTCCAAGGCCACCCTCACCTCTCAGAGGGCAAACGAGACAGATAGCCACTGCCCTGGCCGGCACGAGGCAGGGGCATGGGGATCTGCACACTACTCCCTTCAAGACAAAAGAGCAGGGAGTCAGAGCCACCCTGAAGAGTCACCCCAGAGTCTGATGTTGTTACGGGGGGGGGGGCTGCAGCAAAGCCCCCTTAACCACCAGGGACCAGAGACTAAGCTGTGTCCAGAGAAACACTCGACTCTGCTGCAGGGCCAAAGAGAACATCCTTCCAGCACCTACTGTGCGTGAGGGAAGCAGACACAGATCGGAGAGCAAACACAGGTCTCAAGGCAGGACGCGGCACTGCGAGGTGGCCGGGCCAGGTGTCTGGAGGCCGCACCTGTCACTCGGGGGCGCAGCGAGTCATGTCCGGCACACCAGGAAACGTCTGGGAGCAGGGGGACGAAGGCTCCCAGTCGAGGAGCCAGCCCCCGCGCCGACACAAAGCCACGGTCTGTCCTCACCCTCGAGCGTCAATGGGATTCTCAGAAGCGGGGTGATAAAACCGCTTTCGCGGGTGTCCTGATCAGCTGAAAGCTGTTATCTCCTGAGCTCACTCTCTAGCAAACAACCTGGAACTCTCACGCTGCTCCAAGTGCTGACAAGACGACCTCAAGGAATCAAAGCAGGGACCCTAGAACACAGGCCCCAGGAGCCCTGCACCTGCCTTCCCAGCCTCTGCAGGGCAGTAACGCCGGCCCAGCCCTGCAGTCCCATCCCCCCAACTCTCCAGGGTTTGGGCGACGAGGCCGGGTTTCCTGCACCAGCAAAACCTCGATGAGCCAGCTCTGCAAGCCCCGGTCAGTTCCCTCCCTGTGCCTTGTCTACTTTAACACCGCACCCCCACTTCTAGGCAGTACCAGGGGCAACACAGACTGCGCGCTCCTCACGGCGCCCGGCTGGTACTCAGAGGGAGGCCCACTGAGTCTCCTCCCACGGAGCCCAGGCACAGTTGCAGGGACCCGGCACCCCCGTCTGTCAGCAAACTCCCAGAGGGCCACAACCGAGGAGCCGGCTGCCAGCGCCTGCCTTTGTGCAGAGAACCCAGGTCGATCAAGTTCATGCACTCCGTCCACCATGGTCCACAAGGGCAGCGAGAGGTTCAACCCCCAGTGCGGGCAACAGGAACAGTGACTTAGCCTCATTCACAGCCAAACAAAAGGAAAAGATGATGCGCCCGGGCCCCCCCACACCTGGTGTGCCCTGAACTAAGGACTCTCCTCCCTGCCCCCACCCTTTGCTTTGCTGGAGGAACGCTCGGTTCTTACCCCCAGAAGCTGACGAGGAGTTTCCTCTGTGACCTTGGGCACCCAGTCCCTCCATAAACGCCCTGTGCGTGGCTCTCCCGAAATACCCCCATGCCCACGACTTGGGGACCCCACAGCGCTCACAGCCCCCCGGAAGTCACTTGCTGACACCCACGGAAGACTCACCTCCTGGGACGCTTCTGCTTGTTCTTCGTGCGGCTTTTCCGCGTCGGCTTGGGCAGGATTCTCCTCTGCAACGTAAAAACGACCATGCGACAACGGAAGGGCCTGAGGTTGGCAGGGAAAGCCGTCAAACTGCTTTAGGAGCAAAACACTCGCAGGCCGGATTCCAGCTCTGAGCAGGGCAAACGACGGCGAGCGAGTGGGGGCCGAGCGCGCCTCGACTCCCCGCCCTGCTGGCCCGGCCCCGTCCGCCCCCACCCGACACAAGGGCCGCCTCCGGCAGGACACCCGGCCCAGACCGACCCCGGCCTTCGGCAGCCGCATCTTCAGCACCAACAGCGGCCCCCGGCCCCTCCTAAGCGGCCCCCGGCCGCTAACTTCAACCACGCGGCGCCCGCTACCTGGGCGATGAAGACGACGTGCTTCCCGCTGAACTTCTTCTCCAGCTCGCGCACCAGCCGCACCTGGATCTTCTGGAAGGACTTCAGCTGAGGAACCGGGACAAAGATGATGATGGCTTTCCGGCCGCCGCCGACTTCGATTTCCTAGAGAAAGCACAGCGGCGCTGCGGCAGGTCCGAGCCTCCAGGCCCAGCGGCGGCGCCCGCCGCGGACGCCTGAGCCCCAGGCCCCTCTCGAGCCTCTTCCTGCCGCGGTCGCACTGCCGCCCCGCGCCTCCGACGCACGCAGGGCCGTACCTTGGCCGCGGTGATATTCAGCTCCCGCAGCTGGGCCTTGAGGTCCGAGTTCATCTCCAGCTCCAGCAGGGCCTGCGGGAGAGGGCGGAGGCGACCTCAGCGACCCCGCGGGCGGCCGCCAGCCGGGGACACGCGACAGGGGCGCACGCGACAGGGAGACCCACGTCGGCCAGCCCCGCCCCTCACCTGGGAGATGCCGGACTCGAACTCGTCGGGCTTCTCGCCATTGGGCTTCACGATCTTGGCGCTCGAACTGAACATGGCCGTCTCCTAGAAGCACAGACAGCAGCTCTAGGCTGAGCGGGTCTCCGCGCGCCGGCCCACCCCGCCGACGCCATCTGGGAGCACACGTCGCCTTATCCGCCGTATCCCCACCCGGTGAGGGGGGCCCGCCACTCCAAGGCTGACCCCAACGCGAGTTGCCCTCAAAATTGGCAGAAAAGTCCCGGCAGAGGAGAGGCCTCACGCTTACCTTGGTGAGCGCCGGCCTGGGAAGAGGCCTAGGTCTCGCGAGATTTCGTCAAATCCCGGCGGCAGAAAGGAAGAGGCGGGAATTAAAGGAATCGGAAGAACCACTGAGACACGCTAGAAGCCTAGAGAGTCCCGGAAAGTGGCTCCGGGGAACCAGTGCGCTGGTAACACTTTCCGGCTGGGGAGCCTCTATATAGGTCCCTTCGCTTAAGTTCCTCTGCCGGCTCCCGGGGTTCGAAGCGGCAGCCAGTCTCCCGGGCCTCGGTCTGTGCGGGAGACCTGGCCAGAGGGAAGCAACTTCGACTACCCCGGACGACAGGACGTTTAAGAAAAGCCAGCCACTCGAAAACACTAACTTCCCACTGAATCAGGGAAAAGGAATCTGACCCACATTCCAGTTCTGCCCGTGGAGAACCAACTGAGATGGGGTTTCTCGGAGCTCTTTGGAAACGTAGTGCCTTAGGAATGAACGTGCTTCTCGGCCCATAGACTCGATGGTGCTGTCTCTAGACACGTGTCCTGAGGGGGCTGGGGTCAGGACCCCAGAGGCGGAGGGCAGGATGCTGGGAAGGCGACCCAAGTGGTCGGGACAGCTGGAGTGAGTGGGGCGTGATCGGAAAGCCAGGAGGGGAGGCAGACTGCTTTGGAAAAGTGTCTGCCGTTCTGCCATGCTGTCGCAGAGACCCCCCACCCCTCATGCTTACTGTTATCGTGTTACCCACCAATGTAAAAAAGTGTTTTTATCTTCATTTTACTCTTTACCAATTTCAGAGAGTCCCCATTACCTTTGCCTTCTCCCACCTCCTATCTGTGACCAACGAATTTCATGTAACTTCCTTATGCCTCCTCTGATTGTAATGTATAAAATAAGCTGCAAAACTGACATTCTCTAGAGCATTTGCTCAATCCGTTGAGATTTTTGTTTCCCAGCAATTGTCAGTTTGGCTCATGTAAACACAAAAATTGTCTACGGGTTTGAATGTGTTTTTTTTTTTAAGTTTTGCTTATTTTTAGAGGAGGGAAACATCAATGTGTGGTTACCTCTCGGGCGCCCCCTGCTGGGGACCTTGCCAGCAACCCAGGCCTGTGCCCTGACTGGGAATTGAACCTCCGACCTTGAGGTTCATAGACCAGCGCTCAAGCCACAGCAGTAAGGACGAGGCTTGTGGTTTTGGCCGCACCCGTCTGGAGTCGCCACCTCGCTGAAGTAGGATGAGGGAGCAAAGCTGGAAGATTGCACTTAAAAAGCACAGTAATTTACCTATATTCCTTGGGCTACCAGGGGGCACTTTCTACTGCTATCCATGCTGAGGGAACAGACTGGTAAGACGCTCGCAACTAGCAGAGACCTGAAAGTGCACGTGGAAGGAGTGGGGCAGGGGCGTCCAAGCTTCTCTGACACCCAAAGTGGATTATTTTGTCAACACCCTTGTCCCATCAAGTCTTAGTTACAATCACGTAATAATCAGTTGTACTCACTTTCTGAATTCATTCTTTTAACACCAATAATCAATACTTAAGAGTGTAAGTTTCAATTTTAAAGATGTCATTCAAGTTCAGTAAAACAATGTGCAAACTAAACTCTGCTCTGTGCCAAAAATATTTCACTGCCCGGTTTCACTAATTGAAATTTTAAACACAAGTGACCGCTGTGACAAAGGACGATCACAGCCAGCCAATTGACTTGGAAAAGCAAGTCCTAAGTAGATTTAACCCCAAGATCTCGCTGAGGCGCGGGAGGGGGCAGCTGTCAGGCAGCACTTTTCCGGGGCCCTTGGGTACTCTTATTTACAAGCCCCACCTTCTTTCCGCCTGGCCACGCCCACGACTTTCATACCCCGCCCACACAAGGCCCTGTCTACACCAGAGTCCTGGCAACCGCCGTAGGCCACGCCCCCATAGGCTCCGCCCTTCCTCTGGCCCCGCCCATGACCTCCAGAGCCTGCCTTCTCCACATTCGCCAACTCTGCGGCCCCGTCGCCGCAACTTAGACCCCGCCCCTTCCCAGTCCCCTAGCGCCCCTCGCCCCGCCCCAGAGCCCTCCGCGCTTCAGGCCCCGCCCCGCTCCGCCCAGTCCTGGCCGCACTTCCCCGAAATTGACGAACCAGAACCGCCATTGTCTCTACACCCCGCCCACCGACTCAGCCATCGGGGTCTGGCGTCATCTCTCCGCGCCGCCGCCGGATGTTTGGTCCACGTGATGGCGACGCGAAGCCGAGAGGCAAGATGCTGGCCAGTGCCTGGGAGTGAGCGATGACCCTGCTGCTGGGCGCCGTGCAGAGAGTCGCTTTGGCCGCGGTGCGCTGCTGCAGCGGCAAGCCGGGCATGTTCTACGCCGTGAGGAGGGGCCGCAAGGCCGGGGTCTTCCTGACCTGGTGAGCGAGCCACGCCGCCGCGGAAGCGATCGCTAGCGTTGTTTTTCCGAAGACCCCAGGATTGCAGTTTGCTTTGAGTCCGAGGAACGACTTGCGGTGCTGGTGGGCCGTCTCGTATGTGGAAGGGCTGAACATACGAGATGAAACCACACGCAGTGAGGCGTGGCTCAGCCCCCAAGAGCGGGCAGCCCAGCCTTCTCACACTAGTCCCAACCCAGGGAGGGAATCACCTAGAAAGGGGGAGCGGGACCGAGGGAGGGGGAAGGGAGTAACGGTGCCCTCTGTTCCAGGGACGAATGCAGAGAGCAGGTGGACCGGTTTCCCGCTGCCAGGTTCAAGAAGTTTGCCACGGAAAAGGAAGCCTGGGCCTTCGTCAGGGACTCTGGGAGCCCGCAAGATTCACAAGGTAGTCACGGCTCACGTCCCTGTGCCGTTGTAGCCTCTTCAGAGCCTTTCCTGTACCAGGTGTCACTTGGTCTGTATAGCTAGCTAATGAGCAGATAGAGATGTGATTGTTGACGTTTCTCCCTTTTACAGACTAGGACGCAGGCTGAGAGCCGGTGAGCCTAGTGGTTTTGTTCCTGGGGAGACCCAAGTTAGGGGGCTCCCCCTCCCTCCTCAGTTGTCGCAAGAGATGAGTTTGGACGAGAGACAACACAACACGTATAGTGGAAATGAACTACAGGTTTGTTTTCGAAATACACTTGAGCATGGAGCTGCAGGCAGGCACCCAGCTAGTCCCAGTGTGCCGTTATTGGAGTTTTCAGGGTTGTATGCTTGCTGCCAGCTTCTAGGTCCCCCTGCCCCAAACCTTGGGATAAACATACAGTTTCACAGGCTCTCTTCCCCAGATGGTGGGAACGATCCACACAGAACTTCAAGGGCTCCCCTCCTCCTGTGCTGTCATCGGAACACCTGGCGATCTGATCTCACCTGAGCAGGCTCAGGGCTGCTGAGCAAATGAGTGAGACATGTCTCCCTCCCCCTACCTCTGTTCCCTCTCTGCTGCCTGCCAGTGACAGCATTAGGGATGAGCCAGGACTCCGCCCTCTTGCTGGTTCCCCTCAGTGGCCTCGAGGCAGTTTATCTGAAAAAAGCACCTGCTCTTGTTACTAGAATGGTCGGGCTGCAGTTCTGGAGTCAGGAGTGGAGTTCTTTTCCCAGCATGCACCTGGAGGGGGGTCACTTTGTGATTAAGACAGGGCTGCGCAGTTGGAGGCAGCCTTGGTTCCACGCGTTACAGGAGGGACAGCCGGTTGACGTTTCAGGCCTACCGCAGGGACAGCAGGGCTGCAGGATGAACAGCGGCTCTGCTTCAGAGCACAACTCTTTAAAGAGTAGGTCTTACCCTACCTCGAAGAAGTGGGGTTTTTTCATTAATGTTGCTCACAGGGGTCTTGCTGCAGTGGATTAAGGCTGAGCAGAGGGGAGTTCGATCAGCTTGTGTTGGACGGTCGCCAGAGCCTATAGCTGCTCGGGCACCGAGCACCTGTCCGTGTCAGGTGGCCTGGCACCCGAGACGGAGCAGAATTCGGGCAGTGGCCGGTGATGCTAGGAAGCTGCCCTGAAAGGCACGTTGCCCGGGTGTGGAGCACGGCGGGGAGAATGCGTCTGCCCCCAGCTCCACCTCCCCAGCTGCTCAAAGAGGCTCTGACGAGACAGTCAGGCTGTCCGCTCCGGCGGAGACATCAGTTCGGGACACATAGCAAGTTTGAAAGTACGGCTCCTGCCCTGGCTGGGTTCTTATTATTTCCTGTCCACGGGTTTTTTGTTTTAGCCAATTAGTAATTCATTCATCTCTCAAGGCTTCCAGTACAAGTGTGTGTCTGTTTAGTACGGGCTGCAAGTATCCAGGCAAGCTGTGTCTCTGTGTCTGTGGATCTCCCCTCCTTAAAAGTTTATAGCGACCTCCCAGTCAGTGACTGACTTTCATGCGCACGCGTGCATGTGCGCACACACACATGGGCGTGCCCTGGCTCTTGGGTTCGGTCCCCACCTCCTCAGTGAAGTGAGTCACGTGGATTGGTGTCCCGGCGCGTCTAGAAGTTGTGTTTGCACTGCACTGCAGAGTGTTGAGCGTGCAATAGCGTTCTGCCTAAAAAATCACGTACACACCTTTTTTCTACTCACCACCACCCGAGCCTTTTGCGAGCCATACATTTTTGCTGACAAAGGGTCTTCCCCCGAGGCTGAAGGCTGCTGCCCGGAGGCAGTGGCAGTTTCTTAAAACCAGGCGGTGAAGTTACCGCCTCGATGGACTCCTTCCCACGGACTGTTTCTCTGCAGCACACGATGCTGTCGGAGCATTTTGCCCAGAGAACTTACAGAACTGGGATCAGCCCTCTCAGACCCCGCTGCTGCTGTACCCTCTGAGTTCATGTCATGTCCTCAGTCCTTTGCTGTCATTTTAACTGGCTTAGCAGTGGGGTCACCAGGAGCTGACTCCGTGTCAAGGAACCACTCTCTGCTCGCCCACACGGAGCCCCCGCTCCTCCACTCAAAGCTGTGCCGTGCGATTGAGCGGTTCAGGCACAGCGCCAGGCGCCACTTCTGACTCATTCTCTACGAGACCTTGGTTTTGTCTGGAAGGAGCCCCTGTGGTTCTCGAGCTGTCTTCAGTGCCAGAGGGTTCATAACCCTTGGCATCTCCGCCGCCAGCATCGAAACCAGATTTATTTTTTAGCAGAGGCTTTGCTCTTGCCTTCACTTTGCCCTAACCAAGCCCACCCTGGAGAGTTGAACATAAATTTACAGGACGTGGGGGTCTGAGAGGATGTGACTGTCTTAGGTCATTCCCGTCCACAGGGCCACGCACAGAGGGTGTTTTAAGTCTGATGTGGTGACATGAAATGACACTGAATTTCTGGGTTCTGGGTCACTTCACGTTGGGTTCATTGTGTCTGGTTTCCAAGCAGACTCTGTCTTTCAGGGCAGAAAGATGAACGTGCGCAGGAACCACAGGCGAAAGGCAGCAAGCGGCCGCGGGAGCCCCTGACCGCAGGCGAAGAGGAGGACTCGGAGCCGCCTGCGAAGCACGGGAAGCCGGCCCTGGCGGCCACGGCTCCTGTCAGCAAGGACACATTCTCGTACATGGGTACGGCTTTTTTGGACTTTTACTTTTTAATGTAGAACGAGACTGTGTATAAGAGCTTTTCTTGGCTTTTTAATGGGGAAAATTCGAGCTGATGTCTTAACGTTCTCATTCTTACCTGAAGGGCATTTTTAAACATCTCTAAGGTTACTGTTTTGTGATTGATCACGCGGTACAGAATCTCCAGTTTTGGACGCTCATAGGAAAGCCATTCTGTGGGCTCCAGTGGCAGACACCGACCTTCTGAAATACCCATGTTCCCTGAGGGCACAGCGTTCCAGGTCCCCAAGAGAAAGTGCAGTGCAGCGACTATGGCGTCTTCCACTGAGGGAGGCCCTGAGGGAGCCCCTCCTGAGGACCGGCCAGTGCCCACGTCTGACCCTTTCACTGCCTGTCTTTGCTCAACACCAGTCAGCCCGCCGCCCCGAGGGGGCGCCTCCAGGCCTGTCCTCGCTCCCTCTCCAGGAGCCGCCCGCTCACATTTACTGACTCAGTCTCCTTTTTGTCCTTCACGTGTGCAAACAGGAACGGGAGAAGCATTTTCTAAAAAACAAGTCAGTGTATTTGTATGTCCGTGTTTTCCCCCAAGAAGAAGCCGTTTTACAGAGAAGTTAGAAACTGTTTGGTCAGGTGGCATTGGAATTGGGTGAATCAGTTTTACAGTTAGGGTTTTACATGCCCCCACCCCCTTGGGGTCTTGATGTGGCCGTCACCAGAAGGAACAGAAGCACGTGCCATGGGTGGTTGGGGCTGAGCCACCTGCAGCGTTCTGGCAGTGGCCGGAGACATGGTGACACCTACATAGGCTGGTGCGGGGCAGGTGCTGGCAGTTGACACGGAAAGTGACGAGGAAGGAGGTTGTCAGTTGGGCGGTAGCGCCCAGTCCAGCTGACCAGAGCAGCTGCGACTCCCATGCCCTCAGGCCCCAGCCTGTTCCTCCTGCCCCCAGGGCTGCGCAGCCTGCCCTTCTGGGACAGAGGCCTTGTGCGCACCTTGCCTCTGTTTGCCCCCGCACCCCTGCTCCTGCCGCCCTGCCGAGTGTCCTGCCAGTCAGTGGTGGCGGGAGGGTGGCCTCCTGGGAGTCCTTTCCCTCTTGTCCTTAACAGCGCTGGCCTGCTGATCAGACTCTCTGTCTTGATGGAGGAAAGCCAGGCAGACCCCAGTTTACTGGTGGCAAGTGTGCTGAGAACAGCGTTTGTCAGAGGACCTGACCTTGTGACAGGCAGGTCCCCATCAGGCCAAGGCACTGCTTGTCTGGGAGGACGGCTCCTGGCAGTGAGGGAGACCCCTGCCCCTCCCCTGAAGGGGAGGGCCGGTGGCGTGGATCTGTGACCCCTGCAGCGGGCTGTAAGCAGCACCTCCCACGGTAGTGGGACCCAAACAGGAGTGCAGTCCAGGCAGAAGGTGTCCAGTGCCCCATGTTGGGAAGCAATGATGCTCTTTAGACAGGAAACTACTGGAGAACCGTAGAAGCCCTGAGTGTGGCACGCTGGCTCCAGCACGGCAGGTTCTAGGGGAACTTCAGTCTCTAGTAGCACTGGGCCCGTGGCACTCACCGAGCGTCCATCTATCTTGCAGGAGAACACGTCATCGTCTACACGGACGGCTGCTGCTCCAGGAACGGGCGGAGGAGGGCGCGCGCAGGGATCGGCGTTTACTGGGGGCCCGGCCACCCGCTGTGAGTAAACAACAACGGAGGGTTTTCCCTTTCACCAGGTCTCTTCTAAAACTCCCAAAAGAACCCGCAGGCCCTGCTTGAGCTCTGGCGGACAGCTCTTCGCAGGGGCGGGCCTCGCCGCTCCGAGTGGGAGGCTCTGAATCTTACTGATGAGAGTTCACACAGAAATGACCCGAGTGCCGCCCTGTGAGAGGCCCGGGTGTGCCAGGGAGGTGGTATTGGCAGGGTGAAAAGGGACAGGTCACAGGACTGGGAACCCGCCTTGTTGCAACAACTCTCTTGAAGGTGGGAGAGACACACAGGGTGTGTGACCAGGGACGGACAGCCTCGGTGCAGGGGAGGAGGGGCCGGGCCCATGGGCAGCATCCCCACATCTGCAGGGGCCTGCAGCTGCCTCGGCACGTTCCACGGGAGCCGCTCGCTAACAGTTGCGCCCCACGGTTCTCTGGACCTGTGCCGTCTGCAAGGGCCTTCACTGTGGCCGCATTCCAGCTCCAAGCCCGTGCCTGCTGGCGGACGGGTGTGCACCAAATGTCACAGGTTCAGAGCCAGCCCAGAGTGAAGTTTGTCTTTGACCTTGGTCCAACCGCACACGGCGTTTTCAGTCAAATCCTAACGTTCGTTTGATTCTGAAGGCCATTTTTACATGGTGCTTTCGTATTTCAAACAAAAACGTGTATTAATCTGTTATAATTTTATGCTCTTCTGTTTTGAAACCAGAAACGTAAGCGTTAGACTTCCTGGGCGCCAAACCAACCAGCGCGCAGAAATTCACGTAAGTCACTAGTTGTAGTTCTCGTGTGCGGCCTCGACCGTGAACGCACTGACGGCTTTTGCTGTTGGTGGTAAGATCGTCAAAGTCCAGAAGAGACTTGGTGTGGGGCCAGTGACAACCGTGAAGGGTCGCAGCTTCCTAGAAAGGTTCTGAGACACTTCAAACCGATGCCTTGACGGAACGTAGCGCTGCGCATAGTCGCTTCACGCGGAGCGCACGGGCGTCACCGTCAGCACAGAAACAGAGGGGAGGGTTCCGCTGTGAAGGGACTGACCGTCAGCCGTGTCGAAAGCCGAGCACCGTGTGCAGCCTGACGCCAACTTCTCTCTCCAAGGCGGCCTGCAGGGCCCTCGAACAGGCAAAGGCGCAGAACATCCACAAGCTGGTCCTGTACACCGACAGCATGTTCACCATCAACGGTGAGCACTCGCGTTGCACTTCCTCTCAAGTCTCGAGTAACTTGGCCGGGAGACAGGGCCTTCCTTCCCTGTAGCAGATACTGTTGGGGCGGGACCCGCGTGCCAGTCTGCAGGCATGACCAGGGAAGTGCGGCTCTGGGGCTGCGGTCTGCCACTCCGGCATTTGCCATGTAGGGGTTGCGCTGCCAGAGACCTGCGACATGGCCGGAAGGCAGGTGCGGCCCTGCTCCGGTGGCACTTCACGTCTCGGCGTGTGAGAGTGACTGAGGATGGCGTGCTGGTGGCCTCTTTGGGAAATGCCGTGTGCAGGAGCACGGGAAGCGATGGGGAAGGCTTCAGGGAGGAGGGGGTGTCTTAGGCTGGGAGTTGCAGGTCAAGCACAATTAGGGTGAAGGGGGAGAAAGGAAGGGTTTCAGGTTTGCCAGGGGCTCGAGCACAGCCTGGAAGGAAGTGGAAAGTCCAGCGTGCTGCTCGGGACACCCGTGGGGGTGAGAGGGGAAGTCCGGGGAGACCAGCGGTCACACACGTGGGACTCACAGCCCGGGGGGGCGTGCTTCCAGGCATCACTAACTGGCTGCAGGGCTGGAAGGAAAACGGATGGAGGACCAGCGCCGGGAAGGAGGTGATCAACAGGGGGGACTTCCTGGAGCTGGACAGGCTCGTCCAGGGCATGGACGTTCGGTGGGTGAGTGTCTCCTCGGGGGCCCTGTCTTGCGGCCGTTAGGACCAAACTCTCGGCCGACCCGAGAGGTGATGCTTCTGCTAGTGGCTTGGTGATGCGAGTCCAAGGGGCAGGTCCCCTGAACGCGCGTTGCCGTGTCCGCACGGGCGCGTCTTCCCATTGTGTGAGTGGTGCCGCTGGCACGGGGGTCGTGCATGGACGCACTGTTCTGTGCCTTCCGTCGCCCTCGCCTCACGGCAGAGCGCGGAGACCAGCAGCCCCGTGATAGATGAAGCTGATTCATAATGTTTTCCTAGAGGTGAGGTTGTGTGCGCAGCACCTCAGTCGCATGACTGTCTTTCCCTGATGGAAGTTCTTTCCTCATACTACACAATTTTTGTTGAAGTTATTTTCTAGAACAATCTAGAGCAAGGTAGACGGCCCCCATTTCCCTCCGTGCCCTGCTGTGCCGGCCCGGCCCCTGAGAGCAGTGCCCAGGCCCAGGTGTGGTCCCTGTGTGCAGTGTGTGCAGAGAGTTAGCGTGTGTGCTGTGTGCACACCTGCCCACGTGCACGCCTGCCCACGTGCAGTGCAGGTGCTCTGCCTGGGAAGCAGGACGTGCGGTGAGACCCAACCTGTGGGAATCAGAAGGGAGCCAGCCTCAGCGTGGCCTGGACCCAGTGCCATAGGGCAGTCCCTGTGCCCTTTGGTGTCGGGGCCGGGGAGCTGCCTCCTGCCCCGCCCGCTCCCAAGGTTGAATTCCTCACCACAAAGGAGCAAAAGTAAGAGGGAAAATCTCTCTGGCAGATGCACGTCCCTGGTCACTCGGGACTGGTGGGCAACGAAGAAGCCGACAGGTTGGCGAGGGAAGGAGCGAAGCAGCCGGAGGCCCTGCCCGGAGACCTCGAGCCGGTGGCTGTTCTGTGACCTGAGGAGTGGAGTGTGGGTGACGGGGGCCCTTCTGCACCGACTCAGGAAGGCGAGCTGGGTCCCCTGACTCCGCGTGGAAAGCTGCTTCCATGTGTGATGCATTCGATGTCCTCGCAGACTTAGGACGTGTTTGGGACTCCAGCTTTGTGCTGTGTTGTGCTTGACACGGCTCTCTGCCCCGCTGCGGCCCGCAGGAAACTCGAGGGCGCCGTGCAGTGGGATGCTAATAAAACGTTGGTGGAGCAGTGCGGATGGGCCCAGGCGTGCTCTGCAAGGTTCATTTCCCTGCCGCTCAGCACGGCTGGGTCCCGGGCCTTCGGGCTTGACTGCGGAGGAGGGGCTGGGCCTTGCCTGGCACCGGGCAGACCTGCACACATGCACACAGCCCCAGTGCTTGAGCGGCTTGTTGGGTCAGTCCCAACTTACCGGGGTGTACCAGTAAATCCTTCAAGCTGTTCCTTGGCTGTTTTTGTTAGAAGCTCCATGCAGGCTTTAAAAATGTCAGACACAATCATTAATTTGTGTCTTTATCACCCTTTTACCTCAGAAATGTGTGGAAAATGACACCGAACAAATGGACGGCTTATTGAATTGCAGTCACAATAAGGTGGACGCCTCAGTGACCTCCCCCGGGTCCAGAAGCAGCTTCGCCAGAGCCCCTAAGGCTCCCCGCGCCCCCCCCCCTCCCTGCAGGAGTGACCCTGCCTTTGACTAACCGGCTTCCTTGTGACTCTTGGTCGTACTTACTCATCCCTAAGACAAGTCTCATTCCCGGGTGCCCCCCGCCCTGCCGTGTTCCCCACGCAGTTTGTCTGGTGCGGCCCCTGGGCTGTCTGTCCTCTGGTCCCGAGGCCCAGGTCTCGTTATCTGTGCTCACGGTGCCACCCAGCAGACCCTCTTCGTGTCCCCTGCAGGGTGGCGGCTGCACCGAGGCCTGTCCATAGTCAGGTTCCAGGCCTTTGGCGGGGCTCTGGGCACCGCCAGTTCCCAGTGCTCGGGATGCTGGCAGCCGCCAGTGCCTGCTGCCTCGGTCCGCTTGTGAGTCGGGGTGGCTGTGTGGTGACACTTGGCCAGCCTGCCTGCCTTTCCCGGCTGGAGTGGTCTCAGGAGGCGCTGCCCATACTGCCGTGGGGCTCCCAGCATCAAATCTACAGAGGAAAGGCGGGGTCAGTGCTGACGCGACGGTCGGCTCCCGCTGTCCTTGGATACCAACCCGTGTATTTCTGAAACCTGTGTGGGTGGTGACCATCATGCAAAGTGGAACTAGAACCTGGTCGTCCCACCACGGCCACACGAGGTCCTGGCCCGTGGCCTTGCAGCCTCTTGTCACAGGGTCATCGCAGTCACCTCCAGCGGGTTCCTGCCCTGCCCTGCTTCCCCCAGGCTGCTCCCAGGCAGAAGCCCCGTGCTCCGCCCCAGTCCTTCCTCCCACTCTGCCCTCACGTGTGCCCGCCAACCCCAGCGCCCAGACCCCCGCCTCAGGCCCTGTTCTTGCTGTCTGCCCTGCCTGGCCCCCCTTCCTGCAGATGTGCTAGTGGGTCCCCCCCTCCTCTCCTCCCCACATCTGCCCAAGTGCCACTTAACATCCAGCCTTGCTGGCCACACCTGCACGCATGACTCTGCTTCCTCTCCCTCTCCCAGACCCCTGTCCCCCTCTGTCCTTCATACACCCTGCACTGTGCTACAGGGTCGGACCAGGTGCTGGCTCTCAGTGGGGGGAAGGGTGGAGATGAGACCCCCGAGGAGCCATTGACACTCCCCACAGGTGCTGGGCCAGTGGACCGAGTCCTGTTGGTACAAGTTTGCTTTGTCTCGGTGAGGTCTGCTTTCTGAAACCTCCCCCGCTGTCCAGGTTCCCACACCTGTTTCCCACGGGTACTGTGGGTGCAGCCACGGAGAAGGTCCAGTCCAAAGGCCTGTTCCAGGCTTTCAGCTGCTTGGCGCTGGTGTTGCGGCTTCTCTGCCCCAGACCCGCCTCCGAAAGCCCCGAGCAGCAGACAGAGCCGGTTTGAATGCACAAAGCCTAATTTACTTTACTTTGAAGACGAGCTTCTTGTTGCCCCTGGAAGTCTAGAACAAATCTGCTATTTCCCAAAATTTGACAAGAGGTCTAAGTGACCACTGGCCTACCGTGCAGGACAGCTCGAACAGCAGCAGCCGCCGCCCTGCCCGTAGCTGGTCAGTGCAGCCTCAGGTGGACCCGGCTCCCGGCCCGTGGGCTGGGCTGGCCTTGCGGTGCACTCCCTGCTGTGAGCACCGAAGCTCACTGGTCACCGCTTGGGTCCCTACGCCTTACCTCTTATTCCTGAACTTGCCAAGTGTTTTCGGAAGGAGGTTCTGTGGGTATGTTTGGAACTCAGGGCTGCCTCCCCAAGGTGTTTCATTTGTCCCCGTTAAACAGGCTCCTCATCACAGCCCTCCCCATTTGTCAGGGGAGAGGAAAGTTTTTGACCTAAAACCCCGCAGTGCTCTCTCAGCCCAGGTGACGGGGAGCACATATGCAGAGATGCTTTCTTGGAACCAGTGTCTTGGGGCAGGATGACCCCGATGACAACAGGAAGGGTGACGGGACCTCACATCACAGTGAACACTAGGTTTTATCTGCGTCTTGGAGGCACAGTTTTGGGGTAACTCACAGGAAGGCCGCTCTTAAAGGGCTCCAGCAGGATGGTGCTGACTGGCCTCCGGGCAGCCGTTTCTGAGTTTCAGTTCAGAATATTTACATGCGCAGATGGCTTATTTCCTCATTGAGAATGCCGTCGCTTTTTGTGGGAATCGTTGGGATTTTTCGAGTGCACAAGGAAGCAGTTTGAGGACTTTCGTCTCCACACCCAGCATCACTGTGTCAGTCCCATCATCTGTGCCCTTCGTGAAGGCGCTGGGTGTCCTGGACTCGTGGGGTGGGGACAGCCCCATGGGTTCACCCTGGGTCGCGCTGCTGGCAGCGTTCATGTGCAGCTGGGCCCTGTGTCTTACAGCCAGCTCTCTGGGTGGCTCTTTCTTGTGGCCTGGAAACAGCGCTCCTCGCCCAGGTGCTCCAGTGGAGCTGCTCGCTCCGCCAAGGCTTCCTGTTGGTCAGGCCCTTTCTCCCTTAACTTCTGCATTTTCCGGAGGTGCCCCAGGCAGTCCCGGTCAGCAGACAGGAGCTCTGGTGGCCCTGAAGTGACTCTGCAGGCCAGGCTCCCACGGAGGGGCCACCCTGGCCTCCAGGTGGGATTGGTGTGGCCGGAGGCAGGGCCCACACGCTGAGTAGAGAGCGGGTTTGGCTGATGCTATTCTCTATTCCTTAGAAACTGTCGGGACACAGCGCCCTCGGCGGTGCCATTTGTGCCATGAGTGCCCACACGGTGCCCGCTCCCCACCCCCACCACCCTCCCCTGTGCCTCTGGCTCTCAGAGACCCGGGGGTGGCGCGTGGCTCCAGCAGGCCACCTGGACGCCTCCATGGGACTGAACACCTGGACACTACAGAAACGGTCCTTTCCCCGAGTGAGAAGCGAACGTGGTTTCAGAGCTGCTGGTGCGCGCAGGGCTCCTCGCAGGGGACGGCGGTGCAGGCAGAGCAGGGTTGGGGTGCGAGCTGACGGAGGTTTGTGCAGCCCAACCCACGATCCACTCCAACCTTCTCTGTCACGGGAGCCGACGCTTCCTGGTTCATGTGCCCAAGCCGCTGGGACTTCCGTCACCTGCGGCCGGAAGGGCCCTGGACACACGGGGAGAGCCAGGCTGCGCCAGTGCTTGTGCCCCTCCGGTTCTGCGGTGGGCGCCTGAGCTGGAGGCCTGCGCTCCGGATGGCCAGCGGGCGCAGCGCTGCCGAAAGCGAGACAAAAGGAAGGCCTTGCGCTCTCAGGAGGGTCCCCAGGGAGCAGCAGCAGCCATCCGTGTCATTAACCCTGTGACGGTGAGGAGGGCGCAGGGTGCTCTCCTCCGGGGACCTGGTGTGCGCAGTTTGAGCAAAGCTCGCGGGGACTAGGCTGCATGCTGGGCCCAGCACCCGGCTGCCCAGCCAGGCCGCTTGCAGGCCGCTCTCTGGAGTGAGTGGGGAGCCTGCCTGTGAGGCAAGCGGACAGCGCTTATGGCCGGTGACACCGTTCAAGCTCTCCAAAGATGACCTCCGTGGCACTTGGATCTGCCATGTGCCTGGCAGCTCCCAGCCCCGGCTTTTCTCATGGGATGGGGCAGGGCAGGGGCTAAGGAGCATCCTGCTCTGTCACATTGTGTCAGAGCTGCGTTCACATTCGGAGAGACCGGCCTGACGTCGTGAGCCGGGGTTTCCAAAGTCCGTGCTGCGTCCTGTTACAAAACCCGGGTAAGAGTGACGCGTAGCAGGAGGGACACAGAAGCAGGGCTGAGTCCCCCTCCCTCTGTCACACAGGGCACTACACACACCTGTAAAAATGTAGAAAACACCATTCTGCTCATTTTCTTACAGTGGTAAACTATGACTACTTTTCATGAAAACGTTCTGGTTATCATTACTGTGTCTCGATGAAGTGGTACGTAAGTATTTACTTCTGATTTCAATCTCCAACACGCGGTTGCTGACAGAAGGTGCGTGAGCAGGACCCCGCAGCCCCCGGCTCAGTGACCTGCCACCGCTGGAGCGTGGGAGGAGCCCTCCAGTGGAGGGAGAGCGAGGGCGGAGCTGTTTTAAGCCCTTGGGTTGGGGCGGACCTTTGAGACTCAGGACACTGATCTGCTTGGTGAGCGAGGCGGGGCGTGGGGACACCCAGGAGGGTTACCAGCTCTGCAGCGAGGCTCAGTGAGGTCCAGCTTGCCGTTCGGCTCCCTTTTCCTCAGAACAGTGAGTGCTGGACTTCAGCAGGGACTCACCCGCCCTGCCTGCCTCTGACAGTCACGTGTCCTCCGTGGGATTTCTTCAGGGCAGGGAGAGATGAGGAATGAAAGAACTGGTGGTGGCCCTACTGCTGTTCGTCACCAGACTTGGAACAGTGTCACATTGCCATCCTGGGGGCTGCACACGCCCTCATGACTGTCATCCTTTTGTAAAAAACTGGGGGGAAAGGTGACTTCCTCATCGCCCCAGTGACCAACCTTACCTCGACCCAGCAGCCAGCGGTTCCCTCACTGTGTCACATGCAAAACTTGAGGTCCCATCTTCCACAACACAGCGTTGTCCCCGCTGCTGTCAGGAAGGCTGTCCCAGGAGCACACAGGTCTCATTCACTTCCTCACGTCCCCAGGCAGGATCTGGCGCCCCGGAGCCTGTGCAGAGAGAGGTCTGACCCTGCCGATGGCCACTGAGCACCATGTGGGGCCATCTGTCCCTGGAGTCTCCAGTCTGTTGCCAGCTTCTCCAACCCAGGACAGGCTCACCCATCAGTTTGTTACCAGGGTGAAATCTCAGGCCCTTCACAGCGCCCCCCACAGGCCAGGAGGAGAAAGTGCTTGTTGATCAGATTGGATAGAAAGGTGTCAGTGGGCTCCAGCCTGTCAACCCAGCAGACGATGCTACTTCTGTGTGTTCCATGAGCTGAGAAGGGTCCTGGTGTCACAAACTGGTGGCAGGAGGAGCTATTCACCACCCTCCGGCACCTCTTAGCCTGTGAAAGCCCAGCAGGTTTCCCATCTGGCCCCTCCCAGAGGAAGTGTCCTCCTGGCAAGCTTGTCCCTGCTCCACAGTCCTAGGCTCCCTGCCTGCTGCCCAGCCCTGTCCCTCCAGGGTTGCCAGTGGACCCAGGGCTGGGAGCACGTCGCCGAGACCAGACAGCACGGCAGGTCTGCGGCGAGAGGCACAGCTGCCAAACACCCAGATTCTCCCCTAGTCACCGGCATTAGGGTGGTAAATTCTAGTCACGAAACATTTTTGGCTGCTGCTGGCTGGCTAGTCTTCTGGAAGAAACAGTTCTCGTTCAGAAGGGTCCCCTTCAAAGGAGGAATCTGTGGGCCAGCGGGGTCCGCGAAGCCAGGGAGTGCACCCCCACCGCCTGCTGGGCCTGGGGCCTGGCAGCTCTCAGGCAGCTCGCTTTTCCAAATACCTTTTTACGATGTAAAGCAGCTCCCTTCCTTCCCCACAGAGAAAGCAAACTCCCAGCAAAGGGCGGCCTGGTGGAAGGGGACCAGCCACCTTCCCTGCCTCGCCATGCCCTGGCCACGCACGAAGACTCTTTGGAGTGTCTCTCATCACGCCCCTTCCATTTCCATTTGGCACTTCTTTCTGGTCCGCGCCCACCGGGCACTGGGCAGCGGAACAGTGGTGAGATGCACTCTGACCCCCAGCTGCAGGCTGTCATCGGCCGTACAAAGTCAGCAATGACCGTACTCATGGTGGACAGTCCGGCGCAGGCGGACAGCAGCCAAATAAATCGCTACAAACAAGTGGGTGAAAGTGTCCACCAGAGACCTTCCCTAGCATGGGGAGGGCCCCCAGGAGGGATATTTGAGCTGAAGATGGAAGTTCCCAGAGGGGAAAGGTGCTTGGAGGAAGGAAGAGCATTTTAGGTGGAAAAACTGTGTGGGAAAGGCCAGTGGCAAGGAGCAGCTGGGATTCAGACGCCAGGCGGGGGCAGGGGAGGGGAGTGCCCTGGCACGTGACTGCCCGCCATGACCACCAGCCCTTAGTTAGGAAGTTTCCATTTCAGACCATCCTGTGTGGTTACTTAGGTCTCTGAGAGTGTGAGGCCCATGCAGGCCACCCCTGAGCTTGTCGGGTTTAGTAAGTGGCCCCTCCTCCGGCCAGTGTGTTGCAGCGCCGACTGACGCATTCATCTATGCCACACCTTCGATGACGCGATGAGGGACCATCGGTTGATTCTCAGGTGCGCCCCGACCAGGCAGGAAACCCCCTGGTGTAGGAGGAGGTGCTCGCACTCACCGAGCCACCCGCCAGGTGTATTCTGTGTGTGCATTCTAGGACCGCTGTACTGAAAGTTACAGGGTGGTACTGCAGAAACCGTTGGGGTGGCCAGGGAGGGATACCCGGGTTCCCCGGTGGTCACTTGGCTGCCTGGCTTTAGCAAAGCCACCTATTTCGGTCTCCGAGGTCCTTGCGGTCAACTGTCAGTTGTTTGATCTCAGTGTGAAGTGTCCTGGATGTTGTGCACGGGACTGCAGCCGCCAGCAGGTGCGCCCGCCTGGAGCCCGTGTTCACGCCCAGAGCGGCCTCCGCACCGCGGGCCCTGCGCGCGTTCCCCGACTAAGGGGCAGGCTCAGCCCCTGGCGGCCCCGCCCCGCCCAGCCGAGCCGCCGGCGTCCAGGGGACGCAGGACCCGCCCGCCCGGACTCAGGCCGGGGTGAAGCTTAGTGTCGCCAGCCCGCCGCCATTGTCGCCATGGTGCAAGCCTGGTACATGGACGACTCTGCCGACGACCCCCGCCTGCCCCACCGCGCCGAGCCCGCCCGCCCGGTCGGCCTGGAGCAGCTGCGCCGGCTCGGGGTCCTCTACTGGAAGGTATGCGAACACGCGGAGCGCGCGGGCAAGGTGGCCCTTTAGGTCTCCCCGATCCCGTGCAACGGCTCCCCGGAGTGCGGGATGGCGGCCCGGACAGGGCTGGGGCGCGCTGCGCACCCCTAGCAGCGGGGATGGGTGGTCGGCGGCCAGGGCCCCACTGCGCACGCTCAGCGGCGGGACCGGGCGGTCGGCCGCCATGGCCACTGCACAGGCTCGGTAGCAGCTGGCGGGCCCGGGGGACGGCCCTGCCCAGGCCGTTGCCTCGTGGGACCGGGCACAGGATGCGACGGGCCGGGGTGGTCCCGGGCAGGCCGAGTTGGGGGCCGGCGGCAAGGGGTGCGGGCCGAGGCGGCCCCGCTGCTGCGAGGTCCGCGCTCTCAGCGCAGGTCCTGGCGCAGATCTTGGCGGGGCCAGCCTGGGATTCAATGTGTGTGTCTGCTGTGCGTGTAGTTTATCTTTCCCTGGTGTTCCTCTTCCTGGGCTGAGATGGAACACTTCTGAGCAATGAAAGGGCTTGTCATGTCCGTTACGGCAGGAAAACAGGTTTTGTTTGAGAATAAAGTGAAGACATCCAGTCTGAGCGATCAGAAGGGCCACTGTCACCGCGGGGGAGTCCCCGTGCCTAGGAGGTACTCTCTCCCTCCAGAGGTCCACATAGGGCCTGAGACGTGTCTTGGAAGTGCCCTCCAGTTACCCGCGGGCCAAACCTAGGCCCCGCCTTCTCATTCCCGGTGACCTGGGCAGAGGCCACCCTGGCGACTGACATTCCTGTGGTCTGGTCCGGGGAACAGAGAAGCTCAGTGCACACCTGCTCCGAGTGGCCCCGGGAGCAGCAGAAAGCTGTCTCACACCCACAGAATTTCACGTGAGACTGTCGGAGTGCCGAGCAGTAGCGTGCATCGCTGTGGCGGGTCTGCTCACTTTTGGAGTGACCTTTGCAGAGGTTAATGTGTTCACGACTAGTAGTTTGAGATACTCTGGAGTCTGTTGTTCAGTATTCATGATACCGTGTGGGTTTTATAGCAATTCACAGCAAAACGTGCTAAATTCACTGCCAGTAGTTTTCATCAGGGGTTCAGGCTGAGTCTGGCTGGCTGGCTCCCTGGGGGTGGGGCTTTATACATACAGGTGGCACTCATACAGGACCTTAAAGAGCAGGCGGGCTGTGGTAAAGGAACAGGTGAGAGTGTCTGAGGTCTGGGAAGCGGTCAGGAGCGAGGGCATGGGAGGGTGAAGCATCAAGAATGTTTGAAGAGTAGCAAATTCTCCTATTTGGTGTGCAGTGTAGATTTATAAAAAAAGCAGAAGGAAATAGGGACAGAGTTCGGAAGAAGGGCACCCGGAACCAGATGGCAGAAGGCTTCAACCAAGCCTGATGAGCTTGGGCTTCACCTATAGGCTCTGAGGACGCAGACGTGTTGGCCTTGGGAAGACCGACAGACCGCAGGAGAGGCTGCAGGAGCTCAGTGGGGCTGCGGGGTGGAGACTGGCAGAGGGGCCGCCTGGGAGGGAGGCGTGCATAGGCCGGAGGCCAGGAGCCCTGAGTGGGGTAGGGTAGGGTGGGGACTCGAGTGTGAAGAGGAGCCCGGGAAGGACTTGGGGAGCCGGGAGGTGGGATTTAAACACAGCCGCATTGTTTTTAGCTGTTAGGGAGAAAGGGAGAGCCATTCACAGACCGGGGGAGGCTGGGAAGGAAGGTTAGTTAGGAGTGACAGAGCTCAAGCGTGGAGTGAGCGGAAGGTCTTGGGAGAGAGTGACCGTGCGTCCCCTTGCAGTAACGTGACGTCCTTTTTCTGCTGTTCCAACTTTGCTAGCTGGATGCTGACAGATACGAGGATGATCCAGAGCTGGAGAAGATCCGGAGAGAGAGAAAGTACTCGTGGATGGACATCATAACCATCTGCAAAGAGAAGCTGCCGGATTACGAAGAGAAGGTGGCAGCCCTGGGACCCTGGAAAGGGGGTCGTTACAGTCACTCCTAAACCACAGGTTTCTTCCATGGGTCCGTTGGGGTTTAGGTCAGGGTAACGCACGTTTGCATAATGTTACTACGTCAGGGGACAGACACAAAAGGAGAGCTGAACAAATGGAAATTCTGTGTTTATTGAGATGTGACTGCCTTCCTCAGACCTCCATGTGGCTTCTGCCACGTGTGTGCAATCACGTGACCGTGCATGTGCTCTGTGCCCAGTGGTGAGCAGGAGCCAGGGGGTGTCTGGGAGTCTTGCCCTGCACATGTGGTGCTGGGGCAGCGACCTGGCCGCTCTGCACCCCGTTTCCTCATCGTCCAGTGGGGATAGCAGCCAGCGCACCTGGGAGGCCTCCCGCATGTTTAGAAGTTTGCCTGGCACCTGCTAAGTGCTACGTCGGCGTTCGTTCTTCCCTGTTCGTGGGTGATAGGCTTCATAGACTGTTCCAGCCCCTGCCCCCCTCTCCCCGTTGCGCTGCCCCCGATTTTCATGGGCAGAGTCTCCGCCCGTCTCGGGTCTGGGGCGGGAGGTGGACGTGCGTGTCCCCGGCCAGGCCAGCACTAGACTCAGGCACCACCCCGCTGCTCTAGATTAAAATGTTCTACGAGGAGCACCTGCACCTGGACGACGAGATCCGCTACGTCCTGGACGGCAGCGGGTACTTCGACGTGAGGGACAAGGAGGACCGCTGGATCCGCATTGCCATGGAGAAGGGAGACATGATCACCCTCCCTGCGGGGATCTATCACCGCTTCACACTGGACGAGCAGGTGGGGACCGCGTGCGACATGAGGCCCCTCCGTGCACAGGTGCCTGGAGGATAGAGTGTGACCAGTGAGTTGAGACGCGGGAATTAAACCCAGCGCGGACCGCTGTCTGGAGAGCCGGTGTGACGCGGGGCTGGGCGTGCTTGTGTGTTTTCTAGAACTACGTGAAGGCCATGCGGCTGTTTGTGGGAGACCCGGTGTGGACAGCGTACAACCGGCCGGCTGACCACTTCGTGGCGCGGGAGCAGTACGTGGCGCTCCTGTCGCAGACGGCCTAGCGGCGCACAGCCTGTCGTGTCCACCTGCTTCTGTGGTGTGGGCCTGGGGCTGGGAGAGCTCCCCTTTGCGAGAGTGTTTGATCAGAATAGTCTTAGTGCAAGGAGCCGTAAAACCGACTTTTACGTCAAAGCCACCGGGAGCGTGGACAGTCCCCTTCCTTTCCTCTAACCCTGTCGCCCGGCCCCGCACAGGCTTCCACGTGAAGCCCCATGAGTTCCACGTGCCCACGTGTCACTGCCTAGCCCCATGGGGACCCGATTCTGTGGCTTTGAGCTGATGGCATTCAAGGCCACGCCTGCCCGTGAGCGGTGTGAGCAGACGCCAGGACCGGTGGGTAAAATGCACTCTTCTCCCAGGCACGGGGGGCGGGGCGAGCTCTCGCGGGGTGGGGGCGGGGGCGGGGGGGCTCTGGCAGTTGCTCACACCACTTTAAGCTGCCGCCTTAGTTCTGTGCTTGTGCCTTGGGGTCACCTTACATTCAGGTACACGTGGCTCATTCAGATCGCCCCGTCTAGATTCTTTGTGTGATCACATCCGTCGCAATTTATATTTTATGTGCTGCTTTGGTTAGTGAGAGATTTCTAGGTTAAACTCCCTTATATTCTGTTACAATCAAGCTTTTGAATTTTAACAGGAAAATGGTACAGTAACTTTTTATTCAACAATTCTGATGCAATTATGCCTAATTTGTTAAATCATTTAAAAAAACTAATATTAACATCATGTTTGAAGGGCAGATTGTTTTATGTATTTTTAAAACTGGAATACAAAGTCCTCACGTTAAAGTTATCTTTCGAGCCCCACGCTGGTCTGGGGAACACGCACCCGTTGTGCAGAAGCAGCTCATGCCTTAGAAATCTCCGTGAACTCTGAATTTAGGGCTTGCACGTGTGTGGGTGGCAGAGTGCTCGGTCTGCTCCCTGTGTTGCCCCAAATCCAATGAAATGTGAACGAGAGTTTTTAAAAAATTAAGTGTGGTGATTTAAAAATGTCTGTAAATTCTTGGACAATATTCTCAAAACGTGGAGCCCACTTCTGCCCCCGAGTGTGGGCTGGACTTAGTGGCTTGTTTCTCCCAGGTGAGATGTGGCAGTTCCCACCAGGTCAGAAGGCGCTGGTCCCCTGCTGTTCCCTGGGGTCCCTTTTGGGGACGCCAGCCACCCCATCAGGGCCACAGCAGCCACAGTGTCACCGGGGCTGGGAGGAGCTCCTTGGGCCCTGAGACCCGGGACCCCCTCCCGAGGGCCCAGCAGCACCCTGCTGACTGCTCCCAGGCCCCTGACTCGGAAACCACAGGTGACGGACGATACTCTGTTGCCATAAATCCTTGGTCTGAGTCACTCGCTTTTGGGGTGATTCTGTCCCACAGTGCTGACAGCGGGCAGCTTGAGGAAAACCCTTCACAGCAGTGCCCCCTGCGCCCAGAGGTGCTACCCGGGACCTAAGGTGAGGAGTGGAGCGAGTGGAACCGGGCCTAGGAGGAAATGAGCAGAGGACAGAGCTGCTGGCCGTGTGTGCAGGAGCAGGGACCGGTGGGTGGGACCAGGGAAGTGTTCTGTCCACAGGACCATGGGGGCTGGCCCGTGGGCAGCAGCCCAGGAGTGGGCAGCAGGGTGGGAAGGTCCTTGCTGTCCCAGGTGCACGTGGGCAGGTGCGTGGCTGTGGGCTCCTCCTCTTGGCCCTTGTCCTAGAGTCCCGAAGCTCAGGACACAGTTTCTTTTGTCCCCATTGGGGCTGTTCGTTGCAAGTGACAGAGCCCCAATGCGAAGGAGCTCCTGCCAAGAAGCTCAGGTGGCACAGGCAGGGCCCATCCAGGAGCACCAGGCCCTGCCCCAGTGAGCCTGGCTCTGTCCAGCGGGAGCCCATCTGGTATCACCTGCTTCTCTCTACAACTGGCCCGGAGCCGTCCTCAACTGCAGACCCAAATGCAGGTCCCTGGGGATGGGACGGCTCTGTGGCCTCTGGCCGGGTCCCAGCTGCAGGCCGAGTCTCCTCTTACCTGCCAAAGCCGGATCTGCAGGAAACCCTCGCAATGAAGAGATTCAAATGACATCAGACTTGGGGGCTTTTGGAACAAAGGATTTTATATTTCTTTTTTTAACTTTATTTTTGATTTTAGAGGGGGAAGGGAGGGAAACATCAACGTGAGAAACATCAACTGGTTGCCTTTTGTACATGCCCCACCCAGGGGTCAGACCCACGACCCAGGCCTGTGCTGACCAGGGATCGAACCTGTGACCTCTCGCTCTGCGGGATGACGCCCAGCCCACTGAGCCACACCAGCCAGGACTATCTCCTCTTGAGAAAGATTTTAAAGCCTCCAACAGTCCTCTCGGCTGCCTCACCCTTTCCTCCTGTTTCAGTGTAACTAACCGATTTCAGCCGCCATGTTGAGGTCTGCTTCATTACAAAGAGGGACAGGGACCAGCCGCACTCAGCCGTGCGCACGTTTGCGTCTGTCTGTAAAATGCGTGCCGCCCCTGAAGGCTCTAGGGAACAGAGCTACCGGGAGGGCCCTGGCTGGGGCTTTTTTGGGAAGAAGTGTTCAGGGACCATGGGCTGGCTGAGAGCAGGAATAAGGTCTGGGTTGGAAAGCAGAAGCCCCTCCAGCCACCTGCTTGGAGCAGTGACGTAGTACCCGGATTCTCGTCCTACAGATTCCCCCACACACCCCCACCTCCCCGTGACGTACAGAACCCAGAGTGAACTCAAGAGTCCGTCCCTGTCACCAGGCTCACCCAAGGGGTTCAGCATGGGTTGAACAGGCGTCAGGAGTAAAACGGGTGTGTTCAGCCTGAAGGTGGGGGAGGGGAAGGAGAGGAAGAGGGGAAGTGAGCCTCGCTCCGTGTCCCTGCCTACTTCCAGGTGCAGGTGCCCTGGACGCTCAGGCACAGAGCAAGAATGGTTCAGGTACACTGTTGGCTTTTCTCCGGGGACACTCAGAATTAACAGAGCACGCAGGGACAGACAGCAGGGACCCACTGTGTCCTATGAGGTTCCTGTCTGACTGCGGTCCGGACGGCGCATTGGCCCCACCTTCACGGATGGTGCAGCACAGCTGCAGGTCGAGCTGGCTGGTGTCGAACAGCCTGCCCAGCGGCCGCGGGTCCAGGCCAAGGACACAGGCCCCCAGCTCCCAGTGACAGCCTCCTCGAATCTGCCGGCCGCATTCACACACCAGCTCCAAAGCGCGCTTCCCAAAGACCCGGGGCTTCCGGAACACGCCGGCCTAGACCAGCTTGAGGCACTGCGTGTTGAAGCTGTCACCTTCTCTGTCGGCGACAGCCTCGAGCAGGGCCTGCTTCTTCTGCGTGCTGCGGGAAGACTCCAGCTCGTACATGGTGCTCAGGTTGAAGAGCACGCTCTCGTGCAGGCAGCGCCCGGGGTCCCGCTGCACCATGGCCTCCAGCTGCCGCAGCGAGTCCTTGAGTCTGCCCAGGTAGAGCAGGCACACGGCCGCGTTGTTGTTGGCCTGGCGGAGAGGGACACCCGTCAGGACTGGGCTGCCGGCACCCTGGCTCTGTGTGCCTGGGGGGCGTGTGAGGAGGGGACCTTCCTCCACCTCCGGCCACCCCTGGGGCCAGTGGGTGTGACAGGGCTGCAGGCGGGAGCCTGCCGCTGTGGGAGAACCTTACCACGGCATTTGTGGGGTCAATCCTTAGAATTTCTGTGAAGAATCTGTGGGCTTCTGCAAAGTTGTTCTGGCCGAGGTGAAGGAAAGCTCTGGAACATAAGCGACAAGTGCAGTGTCCATTAGGTGAGGTCAGAGCACATGTGTGCGCCAGCCAGTCCAATAGGCAGCTCCCCGGGGCCACCCCAGGTGGGCGGGGCCGTCGCCTGGACCCCAGCGGGCACTGCGATGGCAATCGAAGCGGCTCTGCCCTTCACCGCCCAGAGGGCAAGGCTGTGCCTGCCACGCCCAGAACGGAGCAGAAGGGGCTGCGGCAGCGGTGGTGCTCAGAGAGCCACTCCGAGGCAGGCTGGCACTGGGAACGGCAAGGTGGGCCCTCTGGACAACTGGGAAGAGGTCTCAGGGCACGTGAGTGTGGCCAACGGATGTGGCTGTGCTTCGGGAAACCGCCCACCCTGCTCGGACCTGGGCCCGGCGCCAGGTGCTGGCACGCAGACGTCGGGGCAGACCGCGGAGGAGGCGCTGCACCTGTTCATCAGCACCACTGTCTTCCCCTGCGGTCCGTCCTGCTTCTGGGCTACCTTCTCCACGTCCTGAAAGTGCTTTTCAGCCGTTTTTATGTCGCCAATCTGCTCTAACAAGATCGTGTAGTCAGTTCAGGTGACAAACCTGCACCCTCACACACAGGTCCCTGACATCAGGCACGGCAGACATAGCCATTCACTGTGACTTTTTGTAAAAGCTGCAGAGCCCCTTGGGACGCGGATCAGAAACTGCACACACGCGCATGCGGTTTTCAGCCCGCAGCCTCCCCAGAGGGGCCTGGTGCTGTGTACAAGAAAATGGACGGGTACAATGAAAAAGTGTTAACATGCACAGCCCGGTGTGACGCAGCCTCGGGTCAGCTTGTTCTGGTTGGTTGTGACCAGCAGGATGATAGAGATAGTGAAGGGTAAAAACTTCTGGGTCACGTTTTGACCCAATAATACAGAATCCCACGGGAAAAAAGAAAAGATGACACACACCCACCCTTATCAAACACACAAGAGCCCCCTCCGCTCCTTAACGAGCGAGCCCAGATCTGCTGGGGCTTCTGACGGCGCGCTCCTGCCTGTGCCGCCGCCGCAGAGAGCCTCGGCCCGTGTCCCACGTGGGCAGCCAGGCAGGCGCCGGTGCCGCGGAAACAGGAGGAAGTCGGTGTCCTGGCACTCCCGAGACACACGGGGCAGGAGCTGACTCGGAAGGGGGGTGGGAGCCGCTGTGTCCCCAGACCCGTGTGCAGAAACAGGACTCTGAGCAGTGACTCTGCACGGTGACAGCAAGGATCCCACAGAACACTGTCCTCTGTCCACAGAATCCCACTTGAATAAGACGAGGGTCTGCGCTGACTGCGATCTGGGAGGCAGTGGTGGGCCGGGGGGGTGCCCACCGGGCCTCTGCCTCTCACCCGCCAGACCCCAGAAATCCTCCAGCCTCCGCTGGGGGACCAGGGCACCGGCCCACCCTCCACCCTTGCTGCTCTCTGCCCTCTCTTCCCCTGCAGGGAGCTGGCCGCTGGGGCCACAGGCGAGCCGCGTGCTGACAGCCCAGCAGCCGCCACCTGCGTCTGGAGGCCAGGACCCACCCACAGCGCTGCCCACTGGCCCTCGCACTGCCCGGAGCACAGTGGGCTTGACACTGCAGGGCTGCGAGAGACCCGGGACCTCACGCCCTCCGCCAGCACCCTCGAAACCCGCAGCCGACTCCACAGTTTGCAAGGACAGATCTCGGCCGGGCCCAGCCGTGCACAGCCCCACCACGCATGCCCTCGGGGGCAGGAAAACAAGAGAACACGCGTGAGACACACCCCTGGAGAAAGCAGTGGCGTCCATCCACAGCCCCCCATCCTGTCTGTGGCCTTTCCACTCGGCGCAGACATGATGCCCACGGTCACTAAGCCCTCTCCCAGAGGCATGGTGAGCATGGCTGACACACTGAGGTGACGATGGCCATGGCCGGGTGCTGGCGGAGCCCGTCACACCAGCCACTGCCGTCCTCGGCGGGTGGACAGGCTGCGAGGCTGAGAGGGCAGGGACCAGAGTGGGGCCACGGGGCTCCCACATAACAGACAGGCTCTGAGCCAGGGCCCTCTGCGCACCTCGCACAGCCCCGCGGAGCTGACCCAGGTCTGGCACTGGAACTGTTTTAGCGAAAAAAACCCAGAGAAATCTTGGAATGTTCTTTGCCACCTACTGATTTTCCTGGTGATTAGAAAGTAAGTTCATACCTTCATCTTTACTAAAACATTGTGGATTTAAAATCCGACAGATTTTCTAAGATAGAGGCAGCTTTAACAAAGGAAGTGGTCTATTATTTTTTAAAAACGCAGCGCAAACAGGCAATGGTACTGCAGAGTCTACTGAAGTGAGCAAGTAAACCACAACAGTTATTTAAAGAAAACAAAAGGGAGTGGATGACCTAATCCAGAACAGGCAAGCAAAACACACTGCATTACCCTGTGGAGGGGGAGACACTGCTGGGCAGAAGGGGCCCGAAGTCACCGGGGGAGAGGAGTGTGTCACTGAGCCCTGCCGGACCCGGGCAGTGGCCAGAGAGGCCTCTTTAGCCAAGTCACCACACTCGGCCCAGAGGCTGAGCCAGAGACGCCTCCCGGCAGGACGCCCCCAGCAGCACGGGGTGGAGAGGGCCGCGGGCTCAGCGCTGGCACCCTTGGGTGGACTGTCCAACCTGTCAGAGGACAGATGGTTCCAAACCCCCCACCTCCCACGGCAGAGCACGGAATGAAAGGCAGCCCCCACGTGCTTGATGAAGACAGACGGAGACCAGACCCGGGGCTTTGGGAAGCATGCTCGAGCACCCCACCCAGACCCAGAGACCCAGCTCCCTGCAGTTCTGAGTGCAGGGACCTCGGACAGGGCCATGGGGCTCTGACCACCGGGCCCTTCCTCCGTGGACAGTGCCGTGAATGCGGCTGTGGCAGACATTGACTGCCTTCCTTCTGGGAGAGTCTGGGCAGGCTCTTCCCCCGTCAGCTCCACGCTCGGGGATGCTGACCCTCTCTCGCGACCCAACCCACCTGGACGCACTGAGTTCCCTGTCACGTGAGCTTCTCTCAGTCCCACCAGCTACCGCCCCAGTGTCTGCTCCCCTCACCACCCTTGCTGCCCCGGAGCCACGGCTCCCTCGTGGTGCCCACACGGGGCGGTGCCCACCTGAAGGAAGATTCGGCCAATGCCGCTGAGCACCTGTGGCTCCTGCTCGGGGTGGAACTGGATGACCGAACGGTACGCGTCCACAGCCAGCACGTAGTCCTGGGGAGAGAGGCCCGGAGACATCAGAGATGAGATCACTCTGCCCAGGTACCTGCAGGTTTCCTGGGAAGAGAGGACCCTGACCTGGGAGCTGGCAGCGAGCCTTGGACCCAGTGAGAGCCACCAGCGTCCTCAGGGAGCGTTTGCCTTGCCCGCCCACACACATGGCCAGAGACCTGCACCCTGCCCCTCAGGGAGACATTACGCAGACAACACAGCCGGACTGCGTGAATAGATTTCTCACCGTTAAAAAGTTAAGTTAGCATTTCCTTCCCTGTAACACAAGTGCTATTCAGAGGAGTTAGGTGACTGAGTAAAGAGCCCATGGTCAGCCCACACACAGGACAACCTGTGAGGATCACGCAGGCCTGCAATGCTGGGCACGCCCCCCAGGTGGCAGCAGGAAGCACAAGCATGCGGGGCCTTCGCCACAAAGGTTCTGTCCTTTTGTAACCGGTGGAAATGAAAGATGAATCTAGAACCTCAAGCTCACTTGCCCTCATCGTCCAGGCATTTCTGAAACACAATAACGTAATAACATGTTCTGTGCTATGTGCCCCCCTCTCCTGACAACGGAGGCAGAAGACTTCCCTTTGCTGCCTGGTGGTATTGGTATTACGTGAGTAGGGCCAAGAAGCCTTTTTGCCCCATAACTTTCTATTGCTGTGCCTTACATGTGTGGAAAGCCCACCAGTGGGCGGGTGACTCCCCTCGAGAGTGCTTAGCAGAGCGTCAGCCCTGTGGATGGATGGCTGCCTGCCCCCGTGGGCTGTGACTTGCAGGTGGAGCCAGCCCAGCCAGGTCAGCAGCTGGGGAGAGCAGCCTGTCTGCAGGGGCCAAGGAGATGCTCTGAGGACGCAGAGCCCTGCCCCCGGGGCCCCGCCCACTGTGCTGAGGGGCTGCAGAGGACCCAGGGCGCTCCAGGGACTGAGGGGCGCTGTGAGGCCAGGCCACACCCCAGTGCCATGCACAACAGTGGTGCAGGGACTGCCCAGTGCTTGCCCCTGGGCAGCAGGTCCCCACCACACCTCTCTGTGACCACACGGATAAGCCCCGAGGCTCTGAGTGAGCCCCTCCCAGCCAGGCCAGGAGGGGCCATGTTTGGGCTACATCAGCGTCAGGCAGAGCCCTGCAGGTGCAGCTGGCCCCCACCTGGGAGACTGCCTGTCTGCCTGCTGTGCTGGGGGGGGGGGGGAACCCAGCTAAGGAGTGACCTTGGGGGACCACGGGGGGCGCCCCCACCTCCTCTCATTACAGTCACAGCCTGGCAGGTGTCCACAGCGCCGCCCCACCTTTGTGCTCGTGATTCTGCAGCAGCTTCCTCTCAGCCCCTGCAGCTGGCAGCAGGGCTACCTCAGCACAGGTCACCCACCGGTTGCGGCAGGGGTGGCAGGTGACGGGCTGGGCGCTGCAGGTGCCCAACAAGGGGAGGAGCCCACGAGATGGGGCAGGACAGGCTGCAGAGGGCCTGCCTGAGAAAGACAGGAGAGACTGAAGACAAAGGACTCGCCACTAGCTTGGCCTCTGCCACCTGACCCGTGCTGTCCCCTCAGGGGCTGTGAGCTCAGGCTTCCTCTGCCACCTCACACCCAGACGAGGAGAGACCCTCCCCCCAACATCAGGTGGGGCCAGGCCGCCTTCCTGGGCAGAGCCCAGGGAGACCCCAGACAGAGCGGGGTGGGGTGGGGTGGAGAACAAGCCTGAGCCGCAAGGCAAGTCAGTCCCCACGACCCTGGTCTGAGTGGCTGACCCAGCGCTGACAGGTCTGCATGCTGCTGCCCGTCCAGCGGGCCCCAGGGTTCCTGGGCTCCACGCCCCGCCCCGCCCACACCCAGGACACACGTACCTTCATCAGCAGCAGGCAGTTGGCCATGGAGCACGTCACCCGGCCCAGGCGGGACCGCCACAGCTGCACGGAGGCTGCAAGAGAGGGCAGCGGTGAGAACGCACAGCCTGTCACCAGGCCGGCCGCCACCTGCCCAGGTGCTGACGTGGGCCAGCGCGCACTGTAGGCCCCGCTCTGGGCTCTGTGAAGGGGGCGGCCAGGGAAGGGAGCAGGGGGAGGGCAGTCAGTGGTCAGCCTCGGGGCCAGCGTTAGTGCCCTGAGAACCCCAAGCCCTGCGACCATGAGTGGGGAGGGCCGGCCAACCCTAGGCCTGTTTCCCAGCCTTCAAGCAGAAACAATCCGCCCGCCTACTGCTCGGAGCTCTGCCAGGGTTCCCACAAGAGCACAGAGGTGCAGCCTGGAAGGTCACAGCACCTGCAAACCACACACCTGAGGCAGCACCTGGAAGGTGACGCCCCACAGTGCGCCTGCACCTCGGGGTACTGGCTATCCCCACCCCCGCCTGCTTTCTCCCCATGGTGCCTGTGCCACCGCTGCATCCTGGCCGCAGGCTGCCCTGTTCTCCTGTCCCCGCTGTTGTCACGTCTTGCCACTGATCCCAGCTGGACGGTCCCCCAGCAGCTGCCCTGGGGTGGGGAGGCAGGCCCAACCCCAGCCGGCCACATCTGTGTGCCTGCTGGTGATCAGGGGCAGATCAGCTCTGACGGCGAAGCCGAGGTCAAGCCTCGTTCTTGTGATGAATGAGCCGAGTCCCAGACGGGCCAGGGTGGGGGGAGGGTCCCCACAGGGCACCTCGACTGTGACTCAGAATCCCAAGCTCAGAAGGGAGCAGGGTGCCGTCCGGCTGACGAGTTCGTCTGGATGTATCTGAAGGCCGACAACGGGCCGGCCTGCCTTCACCTGACCTGCCCACTCCCAACGGGGACCCGCCTTCCGCTGTCAGGACGCATGGTCAGTGTTAGGAGGGCAACCGCCTAGAGATCCCGGGGGCTCTTGCTCAAGACCACAAGAGCTTCCTCGCCAGAACTAAGGACTTAACTGACCCTGGCTGCCAGCAACTAAATACACTAGCTGCTTGTATTCCCTTTGGGATGTGACTTGTGAGGGGACACCCTTTCCTACGGAAGGTAGCTGCGGACCGGCTGTCCCTGAACAACGGACGGCAACCTTCCGACCTCTCCTCACTGGCCCTGCCCCTCCACCCGACAGATCCGCTCTTCGCTGTGATGCCCAGAGACGTGCCAATGCTCCGCTCGTCCCCACCAAGCTGGCACCGTGTGGCAGTGTGGCGACAGACAGGGACCGGAGCTGGGGCGGCCCTGTGAACACACCGGCAATGGCATTACTGACCAGGATGCGCCCACGGTCCGGGCGGTCACTGGGACCTCTCCAACGAAGGAGCAAACCCCAGTCGGTGCCAGCAGCGCCCGGGGACCGATGCGTCCTGCCATGGCGCTCCCCGTCACTCAGCCCCCTGCAGGGCCACGGGCACAGGTCTCCCCTCTGCAGGCCACCTCGCCTGCCCTGCACATCTCTCTTCTTAGGGTGCAGCTTCGCAGGAAGCCTAGCACTTGCCAGCACAATCCAGGCGCAGTGGCCACCAGAGCCCGTTCCCAGCCAGGCGCCCAGACCATGGAGGGGACACTGAGCAGGACAGACGCTGTGGGAACAAGGTGTTGGGCAGCCCCAGGCTCCTGTGCAGAGGTGCTGCCCTGAGCAGACAGGAGGTAAGGGCCTCTCACGGGGGTGCCGCCTACGCTGGTCTCAGAAACGGATCAGAAGCTCATTCCTCTCTCATTCTCCAAAACTCACAGCCAGGGTGGGAGTGAGGGTCTCAGCATGCAGGTCATCCTGTTGCCCGGCACTCAGGACAGAGCCCAGGGTCACCACTGGCCTCGCCAAGGCTCTGCCCACGGGGCCCACCTCCCGCTCCTCCCAACTCCTCACACCAGGTGCTCCCTCCTGCAGAGGTACCCGCCTCCCCGAGGAAGCTGATACCAGTCCCTGGGATTGAGTGGTGCAGGTAGGTCTCCTGACCGCCCGCAGGTGGGCCGCCCTAGGCCCTGAGCGGGGCCGCACCCAGTCTCACTCTTCAGGGCCCACCACCTGGAGGCCAGCACAGGGGGCCCAGCTTCCCCAACAGGGAGGGGTCTGGAAAGGCCTGGAGCTCCCCGGGGACCAGGCAGACCCTGTGGAGCCTGCACTCACCCTGCCTGTTCTCCGGCGTGATGGTGCCCACGCTGCCGTCCTCAGCCAGGCCCTGCTCCAGGTTTGCCAGGATCTGCAGGGTGTTACATGGGAGCGGGTAGTCGCTGTCGCCACAGAGTCCAGAGGAAGCACCTGGTCTGTGCGAGGGCCGGTCTCCGAGGAACTTGCACTCGGACCCATTTCCAGCATCACCGCTCGCCACACTGCGGCTGGGCCGGCAGTCCACCCAGGCCGGGACTCACTAGGCTCAGGGGACAGGACACGGGGAAGGCAGGGGGCCTTGGAGCAAAACCAGCCACAACCAGAGCTCGGGTGAGTGGGAACTGCAGTCTGAGTGCAGACATGGTGCGGCCAGGTCAGTGACCACCCTGTGGACGGGCCGCACTGCAGGGAGACCCCTGTCCAGGGCCAAGTCAGCTCCAGCCTGCCCGCTGAGCCACCAGGCCGAGCAGCAGGGAGGGGAGAGAGGAAGGGGAAGAGGAGGGGGGGTGCGGATCTCAGCCTGAGCCCGTCTCTGAAAGCAGCTGTGACGCTGAGACAGCAGTGGTTTCCAAAGTGCCCGGATGCTGCCTGGGGATGGACGGCAGGAGTCGGGCTGTGACTGAGTCGAGAGGCCGCATCCCAGCCCCACCTGCCGGGGGAGCCGGGCAGGTCAGTTCCACACATGCTGGCTTCCCAGTGAACCTCCTCAGCCCACGGGGAAGGCCATACCTGCTCCGGGAGGCCTGGGAGCTCATGGACATGGTGCACATACACGACCTGGAATCTGCAATTCTGAACGGCAGGTCCCAATCCGTGGGCCTGCGTGACCCCATGCCCTGCACTTCTGACCAGCTCCAGGCCACACCAGTGCTGACAATGGTCTGAGACCATGGTCAAGAGGAGGGAACCATGTACCTGTCCCTTTGGCAGCTGTCACAGGTTGTCATGGGGTGGGGTAGGGTGGGTGGGTTCAGCATCCTGGAGCAGACCATGGGGGGCCGGCACCAACTCAAACACCTGACCACTCACATCCCACCTGAGTCCAGACAAGGGTGAGAGCAGGTCTTCCCGGGATGGCTTGGACTTCTCTGGGAAGTCCTGGGACCTTCACGTCCCCACCAGTGGCCTAGGGGACCTCAGGAAAGGAGGCTTTCCAGAGGAGGACGAGGTTTCCTGGAGCTGTGTCAGGCCACTTAAGAGCATCAAATACTCCAACAGGCCAGGCTCCAGGCCAGCTGCTGGCCCGAGTCCCTGACCGACACACGCGGCCCGGGGGCTGCACTCGTCTGCAAGTCGGCTTGAGGCCCACGTGGGTCAGTCACTCTGGCAAGAAGAGTCAACACCTCCCCTGGGAACCTCCCCGTCGTCAAGAGATGTGAACCTTCCTAGAAAAAAGCCCCCACCCCCGCTTGGGTGACGACCACCAGCCGAGACCCAGCGCTGGGGGCTGGCGCCCCGGGCTGCTGCAGGCAGCAAGCCTTACCTTGCTGCAGACGGCCTTCACCCGGTGCAGCCTGTCCAGCGACTCCTGGGGGCTGCCCAGGTACTGGTGCAGCTCCGCGTGCAGGATCCGCATGGAGAAGGGGACCATGGAGCCTGCAACCAAGGTCAGGGCCGTCAGCGGTGGCTATAGGACTCCCTGCCCTACGTACTGGGAGGAGCGTGCACAGGCTCCCAGCAGGAGGGACGACAGGGTCACTCTGTCACAGCGCCAGCTGTAGAGTGCATGAATGTCCCTGCAAAGCCCTGTGTAAGTACCTTCTGGACGGCCACCAGAAGGGCAGGTGGGTGGCCACCACTCCTACAGCAGTGCCCCACCCTGCAGGAACTATCACACCGCCTGCCACAGCAGGGCTGCCCCGCCCCCAGGCCAGGAAACCGACTGGCGTTTGTCTTCTGCTCCAACGTGGACCCTTCACTGACTTTCAGACACAAGCTCGCCTGGGGGTTGCTGGACTCCGGCTCCCCAGCAGGAGGCCCTGAGGGAGGGTCTGCCAGCAGTGGAGGGGCCCAGGTCCCAAGGACGTGGTTTTCGCCCGATTCTGAGGTGTGTGCATGCGTGCAAGTGTGTGTGTGTGTGTGTGCCTTCGGAGCCAAAGTTCAATTCCTCGAAAGATATGACCTACTACGCCTTGCACAAGAAGCAGGTAACCTCAACACACCAATGTCTAATTAAAAAATAAAGAAGCCTTCTGAAAAAGCCAGCATCGGGCCCAAGACATGCTGCCCACCCCGGGGGCACGGGCTGACCCCGCCACACAGGCAAGAGCACTGAGCGCCAGAAAGAGCGCACACCTCCCCGCAGCCCCGCCGCAGAGACGGGGTCCAAGTGTTCAGGAAAGACGGTACAGAAGGCACTGGAGCAACGTGCTTCTGCCCGCAGTCCTCTCCGCTTGCTGACTTACCCGCCACGGTCGCCGAGTCCGGTCAGACGCCGGCTGACCCCCTGGAGCCATCTACAGTGGCTTCACCCAGGTCACTGACCGGGCCGGGCCCCATCCTGGCCTGGCCTTAGTTCCCACACAGCCAGGCCCCATGCTGTCTGGATCTGCAGCAGCTGCCGGAGCCACTCGGGTGACCCCACGGCAGATGGCAGTGGCCTGACAGGTCTGGTGGGATAATGTGACAGGCTGCACAGTCCCCCATGAGCCAGCTGCTGCTCCCCACTCAGGACCGTGGGACAAGGCGTGGCTCCCACCTGCTGACCGACGCTGCATCCCCCCGACCAACGTCCTGCCCGAGCCAGTGGAGAAGCTGGCAGCCCTAGGGAAGGGCCTGGCTCTCAGCACCAGGCCCTCCCAACAGCCTCCCACCGACATGACGGGCTCTCGCTAGGCACGTCCACGGCCCCTCAAGGCTGCTGTCACCCGGAAGCCTCTTTGTAACCCCCACCCCTGGTGCTCACTTCTGCCACGCCCCAGCAACTACCCTGCGCTGTCGTCCAGGGCAGTGAGGGGCTGCGCCCAGACCTTGAACCGACTGAATGAGGGCAGAGGCGGCAGGGAGTCGGCCCCAGTGCACAAGCTGTGTGCTCGGTCTCCATGTGTGCATGTGCCAGGTCACTGCACAGGGTCCCTCGTCCCTCCAGACGGAGCACAGACAGAAAGTCCGAGTGCTGCCTGGCTGCTGAGTCGAGGCCAGCACCTGGGAAGCGGCCGCGGTGCGAATGTGTGGAGGCACCGCGTGTGTGCAGACACGCAACAGAGAAAACAGGCAGCGTGGCCCTGCCTCTTGGAGCTCACTGCTAGGCCACATGTGTGACTTTCCGGGACTGGCAAACACGGAAACCGAGGACAGCCAGTCGTGTGCACAGCAAAGCCACGCAAGGCACGTGCAGGGGCTCCGACGCGGGGCGGCGCCAGCTTACCCCTGCGCCCCGGGTACACATGCGGGTAGTACTCGTAGTAGAGGTCCGGCTGGTCCAGGTTCCCAAAGGGCTCGAGCTCCATCTCAGCGTTCTGGAAAAGGCCCAGCTTCACCAGCAGTGCCAGCCTCACGAACCAGAGCTGGAAACACGATGGGAGAGAGGCCGTCAGAGCTCGATTTCAGACCTGCTGAAACGTGGGCCCAGCTACCTTTCCTGCACACCTGCCTAACTACCGGTCTACAGCGACGTGAGCGGTTTTATCCGACCCGCCTCAGCTAGATGACGGGGGCAGGGCACGCATGCAGAGAGCCACGCTGGGCACGAGGCTCAGCTCCTCCCTCCCCAAAGGAGGCCGCACGCTGCGAGGTGGACATGCTAGGGGAGGGGAGTGGGGCAGCCCGGGGCGTGGACGCTGCGGTGTCTGGGTGTCTGGGCAGGAGGAAGCTGCTTGGACCGCACAGGACCCAGCGGGAAGAAGGTCACGTGTGAGCTGCACCTTCAGGAAAACAACAGGAAGTCAAATGACAGAGCAGCGGAGTCACCGATGCTGAGGCGAGAAGCTACCTTAGAAACATGCTGACCTGACCTCATTGCCAGCAGCGAAGGATCAGAGACCAGCAGCTCCCATGGGCACACAGCAAGCACCAGCCCTCACGGGCGAGCCGTGGGCATCTCCGTGGTTGTGAGCCGGGAGGCAGGCAGGCCAAAGCTGTGCTGAGGGAGACTACCCGGTGGCAGCTCCCTGAACTAGTGGGAATAGGGAGCCCTGAAATCGGGTCACACAGGAGGCTGGGCAGCACTGCAGCGAGGACAGGGCTGGGGTGGGGACAAGCTCAGGGACTCAGGAGAAGAGCCACCGCGGATGTGAGCAGGCGGGGCTGCAGGGGCAAGGAGGCAGCGTGGCTCCTACCCACCAGCCAACGTGGGTGCAGACAAGGGGCACGAGCTTGCCTGAAGTACCTGCACCACCCCGGGGACTCTACGTGGAGCGCTCCCAGGGAGAGGTGAGAACCTGGGCCCTCGGCAGCTGCTCCTCACTCTCAGAGCAGTTTCCCTGTGTTCACTATGCTAGTTTCTGCACCCTTTCATGTGACAGCGACTGACACCACACTGGGGAGGGCACACCCCTGAGGAAGCACGCGTCCCTCCCCAAGGGCTCCATTTTCTCCTAGGCCCTGCCCCCATCCAGCCCAGCACCCGGTGATCACAGCACAGCCCCACGCCTGCTCCGTGAGACTGGGAGCTGGGTCTCCAGGCTCCCTGGTCTCAGGGCAGAGGGACAAGTGTGGCCCGCACTGTGTGGGCACACAGGGGAGGGTCAGAGTCGTCCCACGTTGGGACTGAACTCAGGGTACGGAGATCCTGAATTTGGGAACTTTGTTTTCAAACTGTTCTTACTGGCAAGGGGTCACGGCCCTTGCCTGCCCCCAGTCACGACCAACCAGAGCCCAGCATGGCATCCGAAGGGGCTGTACCTGCAGTGAGTCTGCTGTGTGGCTGGTGGGCAGCCCACTCTTGCCGTAGCCCTGGCCATGGGCGGTGAGGAGGCGCCCACACAGGTCCACCGCCGCCCTCCAGTTTCTGCAGCTCTGCAAGACACAGCGGGGCACGTGACTACAGCGGCCCCCACGCGCACAGGGGCCGCCAGACAGCTGTGTCTGGCAGAAGGCACAGGGCAGGGGCCAACAGTCATTGCCGCGTGCACCATTGGGCAGGAAAGGCACCCGACCCAGACCCAGCTCCAGGGTGGGTCCTGAGGACACTGGACTCTAACGGGGACAGGACATAGGGTAGAGAGGGGTTCCTGCCGGGGAGCTGCCCATCCCGCAAACCGGTAAGACTGCGTTCTTTTTCAGCAAGGTGACCCTGTCAGGTGACTTCTACCAAAGTCAGTCATTTAATTGGAGGCCACATGCTGGCCACGTTTACATGCGTCTGAAGGTCTGCATGTGGCTGTCGGTGGTCTCACGTGTCTAACACGATTGTGCTTCACTAGCGTGAAAACTCAACCAAGATGCCAGGGCCAGCGCTACAGGCCCGGCCACCGGCTCCGCATACGGTCACTGACTCCACACCATGGCCCGCTGGCTGGGTACTGGCGCCCCGGCGCCCCCTGGGCCTCCTGCGTTGATCCCGCCCCAGTGCGGCACCGAAGGGGCTGCCTCCTCAGAGAGACACCAGAACCCTCAGGAAGCTGGGAGGGGGCGCTCGACGTGGGTCTCTTGGGACAACAGGCTCTGTCTGGGGCACCGCCCAAGCACTGTCTGTCGTCAGCCAGCAGACGGCCTTTTGTGTCCCCTGCTTTAGGACACAATTAAAATGCCAGGACAAGGTAACAATCACTCTAAAAACACGTTCCTCACCTTAAACAGGTGCCCTGCTGAAGACTGAATAAAACTCCGACCGGCCTCAGGTACCCCCAGTGTGAAAACCAATCAAACCACCACATGCCTATCAACCCCGGGACAAGTCAGAAGAGACAGCCCGTGGAACGGGGGCCGTAGCGACCGTGCGTGGCTCTGGCACACTTCCGTATAAGCTCATGGTCACGAAGCCACGCTCCCAGAACAGCCTGCTGCTACGAGGATGCATCACAGCCTTGCTTTTTCCAAGGCCGAAGGGCAGGGGCGACAGCAGAGCCCTCGCAACGCCGGACGAGACCCGCGTCAGCGGTTGGACGCGGCCACGGGGCGGGGGGAGGTGCCCTTCTCGGACCTCCAGCATTGTTACCAAATGAGTAAGTTGACAGGTGCCCTCCCTCTGCAAAGCACAGCCCCTCCATCTTTCCTTCCCAAAGCTTCTCAACCGCAGGGAAGATTCTAGGGCAGGGGCGTCAAACTCATTGTCACCAGGGGCCACGTCAGCCTCACGGTGGCCTTCAAAGGGCCGAATGTAATTTCAGGACTGTATAAATGTAACTGCTCCAGGGGCAAGGACCTCGGCACTGCTGCCGGGTGGAAACAAGGTGCCGGGCCAGATGAAACCAGGTGGAGGGCCTGGTTTGGCTCGTGGGCCTTGTGTTTGCACCTGTGGTCTGAAGTCACTTCAGTGTCGGAAACTCAGCAGAGCAGCTGAGTTACATTCGTGAAAAATCAAACTTTAAGTGGTTTCCACGTAAAATGTCTGCTAACCACCTAAGCAAGGGGCTCTCACTTACCTTTCTGAGGACAACATTCCTGCACGGTGGTAACAGGTGCCGAGAACAAAGGCCACTGTGGGGCCCGGACCTGCGGCAGCACCTGCCCAGCGGCCCACGCAGCTCAAGCGCCCCCAGTCCCAGTGCGCCCCCTCACCCCCGGGCACAGCCTCTGCCTGATGCCTGTACTGGTCCCTGCGCATGAGCAAAGACCCCCCTGTGTGCTCCTGGCCCACCTGCCCGTGCAGAAATGACCTTTCTCTACCAAGTGCAGAGAACAGAGTATTTTAAAGAGCCAACGTAAGGTTATTTATCTCTAGTTATTGTATTTGATGAGGCGTATCTAATCAGAGAATATGCTGCTGCAAGTAATCCGATCACTTAAAATAATGGCTTTTCAGCTAATGGGACTGAGAAGTGTGTTAATGTGGTGCTTTCTGCCGCACGTAGCTGGAGTCCAGCAACACCGCACTTACGCGCAAGGACTCCGGGGGACATACTCACAGCGGTTAACTCTTGGGAAAACACCGCGAGGCAGGCAGGGCTTATCAAAGAGAACAAGTGTGCGGATCAAGCACGGCCACTTACAATCAGCTGCCTCAGCCCGACAAAAGACTGCTCCACCAAGCTGGCGCTCAGGACCTGCCTCTTCGCTGCGGCTTTCTCGCCCAGGAAGCGCAGCAGTAAGTCCTTCACCGCATCTCCCTGGAAAGAAGGCGTGGAAACACGTCAGGTACAGCGCTGACTGAAGTTGGCTATCCAGAACCACTGCCAGCCGACATCTCTGCTGTCCCCGTCGGCGTGTGGAGGTCACAGTGCGGCCAGGGCACAGGCAGTGGGACTGACCAGGAGCTGGAGCACGGCTGTCCTCCAGGAACGTGCACTCGAGACCTGCTTGCTCCCCCGTAGGGGAGGCACCCCGCAGCACCGCCTGCACCAGGCTCGCACAGAGGCCCCGGAGGACGACTCATGGGACAAACGGGTGCGTGACGCACAGAACATCCACAGGGCGGAGCCCCCTTTGACACACAAGACACGCGACAGCACGGGTGCGTCCTGAGAACGCTGCGCGATGTGAAGGAAGCCTGCCAGGAGGACCGCACACGCATGGTTCCGCTTGTGTGAAGTGTCCGGGACAGGACCCTGAGTCGGCTGCTGACTGCTCGGCGTGAGTGCACGGGAGGAAGCCCTGGACGTCAGGGAGGGACAGCGGGGGAGCTGTATGCTGAGCGCCCCCAGATCTGCCCAGGGCTGACAGCTGCTGGCCTTCGTGGGGACCTCTCACTGACCACCGGGCTTTCAGGGGGACAGGTCACGAGGGCCCCCCAAAGCAAAAGCTACCCTAACTTACCCTTAAAAGAACCCTGAAAAAAGACAGAGGTCTGCATGTAACCTACGTTCCTACCAGAGGTATAGTCTTTTTGAAGAGAGAAAACACAATACAGAAACTCAACACAAAATTCACAATGTCCAGCCTCCGAGTGAAAATAAGTAGACGTGTGCCCTGACCAGCGTGGCTCAAGTCCCGGTCAGGGCACAGGCCTGGGTTGCAGGTTTGGCCCCTGGTCGGGGCGTGCAAGAGACAGCCAGCTGATATTTCTCACGTCAATGTTTCTCTCCCTCCCTTCCCCCTCTCTAAAAAGAAATAAAATCTCTGAAAAGAGAAAGATTTAGGTTTAAAAAAAATCTAGGTATATGAAAAATCAGGCACACATGACCTATAACCAAGTGAAAAGTTAAATACAAGCAGGCCCAGAAACTACAGAGACGGGCTTTTCAGAAGAGACCCCTGAGAGAGTAAATATGTGTTCAAGGGTCTAAGTGGAACTGGAGCATGACGAGGAGAGAAAAACACGCCAAGAGCAGCCACACGGCACCTCTGGGGACAAGCAGCATGAAGCCTCACGGGCTGGCTCCAGCGGCAACCGCACGTGCAGAAGGAAAGGTGAACGAGCCAAGGACACACCGAAAGGAAGGCCAGACGCCAGCACAAGAGAAAGAGGACGACCGAAAACAGACCCACAGGACCCAACGTCAGGGGCGTGGGACTGGGCTCGCAGACAGAGAGAGAGGCAAAAACAGAAAAACTACCCGAAAAGGTAATGACCCAAAACGACCCAAAACCGGACAACGACAAACGCACAGACCCAGCAGGGTCCACACGGAGAGGAGCCCCGGGGCACCAGAGCCAGGAGCGGCGCCTGCGGAGGGGAGCCGTGCACGCCGTGCAGCAGAGCACAGGAGGGACTGGCGCGCACGCCGCATCTGCACCGCCACAGCCAGACACTGGAGGAGACCCACCCCCACAACGCCCGTGTCGCCAACACACCGCACGTGAGCAAGAACAGCCTTCCGTGATGGAGGCAAGACAAAGACTGTCTCGGGAGAACGGACGCTGAGGATTCGCAGCCGGTCTCTGGCCTTTTGGAGGTTTCTCGTGCCTGCCTGACTCGAGGACTCGCCACGGCACAGGAGAGGGCTGTGGCGCAGGCACAGGCACAGGCACAGGCAGTGCAGGCTTCCCTGCGGGATTCCTGTGGGATCTGGGCGGTGGGCGGAGGGGCACTGGGCACGGAGGAGGGAGGGGCCTCGCAGCCTGGGCTCGGCCAGTGGGGCGCTTCAGGGCCTTCCCCACTCCGGGGTGACGGGGTTCGGCCACAGGCCCCTCCCCAGCCACTGCAGGGCGCTGAGCTCCTGGGCACATCCACTCACTGTCCACGCTCGGCCCAGCCCTTTTTGCAACCAAAGCGAAATACTCCGCACCTTCCAATGCACTGGGGACCCCGGGGCCCCGGCACCCTGCAGAGAACCACCCGGTTAAGGGTTAAGTCATGTCCACGGCAATCTTCAATCTCCTCCTGAATTACAGGGGGTGGGGGGCCCACCTGCAAACAACAGAGAGTTTGGAAAGTAGGTGTGAAGGCCAGACCCACTGATGTGCCAGGAGAGTGGGAAGGAAGAAACAGGAGTCGGGGCACAAAGGCACCTGGCAGCGGGGGCGGGGTGCAGGGATGGAGACAGGGAGGGGAACAGGTCTAGAGTCAGTGAAAATGTAAGTCAAATCCCAGACACACAAGGACCCCTGAAATCAGAGACCACAACTGGGGCTCATTAACAAGACCCCGCAGAGGTGAAGGAAGTCGTGTTCAGAAGAGCTTGCATCCGTAAGAGGAGACAGGGGCCCAGAGGACACCTGGGGGGCCCATGCCCACAACGCACAGAGCACCCACGGGCTACAGGCCAACCCCTCGGGCCCCAGAAACACAGCCGCCGACCTCACTGCCCTCTCCTGCACAGCACCTTCTTCTGCCGAATTCAACCTCCAGGGGCTCACACTCTGAGCTTTGTGACCATCCACATGCGTGCCTGAGGGCCACTGAGGACAGCAGGTCCCCTCAGTGCCCGAGGAGGGCCATGCGCAGGACACGGGCCAGCAGACGGGTGCATGGGACCCACAGGCACCGTGCCATTGAAACCACCGATCCCACCTGCAAGCCAGGAGCAATGAGCTGCACCCGACATGAGTGCACACAGACAGGTTTTATCATGTCGTGCTCGACACAGAGGGAGCTCTGGCCAGATCACTGGGAGAAGCAGGCAGGGGCTGTGGGGGGCTGCCGAGGCAATGGGAAGCAGCCTGGGATGGTACTGGCTGAGAAGTGAGTGGAATTATCGACGAGAAGATTTGAAGTAAAAGTACGGCCCTCTGGCTCTCTCTGGCTTGGGCTCTTCCTCCTCAAGGATGCCTGGACGATGAAGCTGCAGCTGCCTGCGTTTCCCAATGGATGGTACTTTGGACGGAAGGAACTTGGGCGCAGCTTAGGGTGGGGCCGGCCCTGCAGAGGGTGGCAGGGTTGTTCTCTTTGGGTGTCTAGAGGGGACGGGCTCTGAGGCAGAAGGCTGCCTTTCCTCCAGAACTGTGCAGCTTTTGTATCTTACGTCGTTTTGGTTTGTACACTAACCCTGTAGAAATAGGAAAATTAAAACTAACGGGGACGATGGCAGCACTCAGGTGTAGACCGTTTAGCCTTGACTGACAGGCTTGGGCGACTGATGTGTGTGGAAAGCTGTTAGTCCCCAAATTGGGAAGCTTTTGAATAGCGACTCCTTCCCTTTGTCACCAAGCCTCTGCCTCTGGAACTCTGCCCCGAGGGGGTAGCGGAGGCAGGACCCCACTTGCTGCCGTAACATGCTCGCTCTGTTGCTACCTCGCGTCTGGTGTGTCCACTTTACTGGTGAAACATGAGCCCCATTGCACATTCTAGTGGAACATCATCTTTAACACCTGCGTAAACGCTCCAGTGCAGATCGAGTCAACGGCCCCAACCAGCCTCCTGCGGAAGGGCTTTGACTGTTTCGCACACTTGGCAACTAGAAACCGCACCCCGACAGGCACCCCAGAAGCTGGGCACCTGTACTCCAGCGAGATCACTGCCTTCTAGACGATTCCCGAGAGCAGGGTTTGGGTGCAGATTTTAAAACTTTGCTTGAAAAAGTTTGCACTAAATTGTGGCCCCATCAGGGCTGCCTGAGACAGGCTGTACTCCCCCAGTCGCACAACACGGAGTCATTCTAAGGAGACGTGGAAACATGGAGATAATTTCACTGCATTCGTGAGACTGAATTTACACTACCACTCACCACACGTGACATTCACATAGTTTTACAACTTATTATTTGGGGGGGGGCATTCTTGCTTCTCTTACTGAACCTGTACGGCCTTTTTCTACATCAAGCACGTAACACGTAATACACACACTCTTCTCTAGATTTAAAGAAGGGAATGGGGGATCTATCCTTCTGGAGCCCGACGTCACCACAAACCGTCACACAGTCCAGAGCTACTTCAGAGGGCCACGCGGGAACCGTCTGCTGCGCTGGCCCATCTCCATGACCACGAGCGGACCCTGACCCCCGAGACTGGGGAGGTCAGCAGGGCTCTGGCCACCCAGCGACATGGCATGGACCTCACAATCGGAATGTTAGGTGCTCCTCAGAGACGGGACGTTCTGATGCTTAACGGGCATTTTGCTCATGGTCTGCACGTTACACTCACACACGAGGCACAGAGACAGGTGAGAAGGAATGAGGCGTGGACACGGGAGTGTCCACATCGGGAAGTAGAGTCGAGAGCAAGAGATCCCGTCAGAAGCCTGGTCTCACCTGGATGTTGTCGAACTTGAGGCCGGGCATGGTGAGGTTCTCCTTGTCTATGAACACTGTGCTGCACTGCTGGGCTGCGACGGAGACCAAGATGTCCCTGGTCCCCTCCCCGGGCAGCCAGGCGTCACTCCTCCGGTCCATCTCGCTCATGCTCAGGGCAGTGGCAAAGGGGTCCTCGCTCCCTGCGAACACAGCCTGGATCTGCGAAAATGGCTTTGGAGACTGGGGGATTTCCACAGGAGCCGCGGAGACGGCCGGTTCTGACCTCTCCATCCCGGCGGGGCAGGGCTCGGCAGGACCCAGGGGGCCCCCTCCCACCGGGGAAGCGTGTGAGGACAGCGGCTCTGGAACGGCGGCACCCGCGTTGGGGTTGCTGACAGAAATGAACGTGGACGTTGTGAACGAGTCAAAGAACTCCGAGGCCAAGGAGTTGGTGCTGGCTGTCTCTCCGAAGAAGGTGCTGAGGCTGGGGCTCGGCTGGACCGCCGGGGGAGGGGTCTTGGCGGCCGGCTGGCTGGAGCCACTGAAGCTAGGTGACTTCACCACCTGAGACTCGAAGCCATCCTGCAGAAAGGGGGGTGACTGGGCGGCCGCAGGCTGGGACTGGCTGAAGATGGTGCACACGGGCACGGGCACGGGCTCGTCCTTGGGAGACGGCTGCCGGGAGGATGGGCCCAGCCCCCCGGGGGGCAGGCCCTGGCTCCCGGAGCCCGAGTCCCCTGCGCCTGCACCTTCGTTTGCACCGGCGCACAGGCCTTTCCCTTCTGGCCCCAAGTCTTCCTCCAAGGATGCCCTGCGCTCAGGGGTCACGTCGGAGACGTCCTTAGGTGCTTCGTCTGCATCACTTTCGCTGTCCTGCCTCAGAGTGTCGGCTGCGCCTTTATCAATGACACCGTCCAGTCTGTGATCAGTGCTGCCTTCGGCAGCATCCTGCATACCACCAAGGTCACCCGCGTCGTCCTCGCTGTTGTTAGGAGAGTCAGAAATGAGGACACTCTCCATCATGTGCTCACTAAGCTTGTCTACGAAATTGTTAGAATCCTCTGACACGGTCTCATTCTCCTCCGACCCAAACTCATCTCCCCCGAGATCGATGGTTTCCTCCTGATACAGCAGCTCCGGGCCTTGCTGAAGCGCCTGCGGGGCGGCGCTCTGGGCGTGCCCCTCGGCCAGCTGGGGCTCCACGGTCAGGCTTCGGTCCTGCGCCTCCTCCATGGTCTCTGAAACAAGACAGAACCAAGCTCAGCAGCGTCCGGTCTCGGTTGCTATTGGACTTTCCTCCTCTTACTAAGGTTGTTTTTAATTTATAAAAATGGTAAATGTCGTTACAATGGTAAACACATCACTACACATTTGTCCAAACCCACAGAAAGCACAACAGCAACAACAACCCCTGGTGTCCACTACGGACTCCAGGTGACGACGACGTGCCAGTGCAGGTGGTGACCCACGCCCCTCTGGTGGGGACGCTGCTGGCGGGGCAGGCTGAGGGACATGGAAGTCTCTGCACCTGCTGCTCAATTCTGCAGTGAACCCAAGACTGCTCCAGAAAAACGAAAGCCCCCCTAACAACTGTTTGTCAGTTACACATTCTCATCACAACTGAAAAGACTCCATTTCTCCAGCCGTGTTGCGGTGAAAGACCCATAACAACCCTTACCGTCTTAATCATTTCTTTATCTAACAAGACTTTACATGTTTATTTTTAGAGAGAGGGGACAGGAGGAGGACCGGGAGAGGAACATCGATCAGCTGCTTCTCCTACGCCCCCTGACCAGAGAGGGACTGAATCCACAGACCACACACCAGGCACGCGGCCCCCACCATAGGGAACCGAAGCGGCGACCTTCACCTGGCAGGACGATGTCCGACCCACTGAGCCATGCTGGTCAGGGCCTTAGTCCTTTCTAAGGGTACAGCTCAGTGGCAGGAAGTACATTCACGTTGTGCGACCGCCACCACTGCCCATCTCCAGAGCTCTCCTTGCCTGTGAAGCAGACCCTGACCTCGTCAAACAACTGCCCGCTGCCCCTCACTCGGCCCCTGACAGCCATCACCCTCCTCTGTCTCTCGGTCGGAGGACTCTAGGGGCTCGTGTACGTGGAACCATGCAGCATGTGTCCCTCTGGGACTGGCGTGTTTTACTTAGCCTGTCATCCACAGGTGCGTCCAAGGTGCATCCACTTGTGGGAGGTGTCAGAACTCCCTTCATTGTCAAGGCTGAAGGACAGCCCACTGTACGGATGGACCACATCTGGCCACCCATTTTCCTGCTGACGGACACTTAGACCACTCTCATCTTTGGGTACTGTGAACACTGCTGCTATGAACGTGGGTGACCAAAGGTCTCTTCAAGCCCTTGCTGGCAAATCTTCGGGGGTACACACCCAGAAGTGGACTAGCTGGATCATGTGGCAATTCCACTTTCAGCTTTTTGAGGGGCCACCGGACTATCTTCCATAGTGGTCACACCATTTTACATCACCACCAACCACGCACAGGTTTTCCATTCCTCCACACTGCTGCCCCTCCGATTTCATCTTCTCGAATGCAGCCATCCCGGGGGGGGCGATCCCCTCCTCCAGGAAGTGTTCCCAAGACCCCTCAACCCGTGTCGATCTCTCTACCCTCCCCTGAGCTCAACCAAATGTGTGCTGAATTCTGGGAGTGTGAGATGTGAGAGGGCAGAACTGTTCCAGACGGCAGGAGACAGAGGCCTGCTCTCTGGGGCGTGTGGCGGCTGCTGCCAACCCAACCAGGTGACTCATGCTGGCGCTTTCGGTGCCGGCGCTCTGACTGAGCTGGGCGCAACTTCCTCCCCGGTCCTGGGACAGCCCTACGAACAGCTGCTGTCGCTCCCTCCCCTTTGGAGATGAGGACACCGAAGGCTTAGCGAGGCTATGGAGCCTGTCCCGCAGCACACAACTCACAGGGGAGAAGCTGAGTCCCGTCCAAGGGCAGCGTTGGGGCGATGCTGGCCGGTGGGGGCCACGGAACAAAATGAGGAGTCTGCAGCCTAAACACAGCAGGGCTCCTTTTCTTGAAGAACTTTTCTGAGCAAGGAGTTACTGTTCTACTCTCACAGCGAACGGATTCAAGTTAAGAAAACCAAGATTATCGTAAAAGATGACGGCTTTTCCAGAAAAAAGTACCGTTCGACCTATAGAAACTACTTGGCTGATCAAAGACTCCTTTTTCCCCACCGCCAACACCTTCCTCACAGTGCTCCAGATTACCTGTCTTTCCTTCTGCAGCCTGGATCACCCTGACACCCAAGAACAGGACTACCTTTGGGGCAGGAAACCAAACTTCAACATCATGGAGAAGTTTTTTGTCCAGCGTAGTCAGTTACTAATTCCCCACTTATTACACATATTCATCTAATTATTAGCTCTAAATGACCAAAAAAACCCCAAGAGAAACAAAAGGCTTTTTTCTAGTAGTGTTTGACAGTGAGCTCGGGCTACAGGTGACCTCAGGGACGTCAAAGAGTGGGTGCACCGCCACAGTAAGGCTGCTCTCTGGGTCATCTCGCTCTAAAAGTGACAACTGCGAGAGCTGTACGTACATAAGCATCGTGGTTGCAATTGTGGCGACGGAGCAGGGAGCAGTGCCTGGACGGCGAGGACCCTGGGGAATTGGGGAACAGGCGCAAGGAAACAGCTGCATGCTGTTTGTCCACCCTCCGCTCCCACCCCATCACCGTGTCTGACTCCTTGTCCGCTGTCGACGATGTCCTCCCAATGTGTGGGGAGAAAAACCACCTAGGAGTAAATCATTTGAACCCCAGAGAGACAGTATCCTGTAGTAACCATAAAAAGGCAGGAACTGGAGTCCAAGGACGTAGGGTTTTGGGGGGCGAGTCTGCCGGTGGAGAGTGAGGAAAGACGTGCGTTACAGCCGCCTGCGGGCTGCTGGCTCCTTTGCAACAGGTGTGCTCTCGGTGTTGCCAGCACTGCGCGCTGCGGGTGCCTCCAGTCCGGACTCGGCTCTGGAAGGGACAGGGCAGGCCGTGACAGCCCACGTTGCCTGGGGACTTAGATGCTGTCACACACCATCGCCTCCGCCCTCCCTATGCCGGGGACGTGGCGGGCGGGTCCCCAAGCACCACCGAGTGCCGGAGCCGGGACTGGGTCCGGGACCCGTCCTCTGCCGGAGCTGCCGACGGCCGCCCCGCGAGCGACGCGCCCCACACCCCACTGCGGACCTGGGCCGGCGCAGCGGCGGTGAGACACCGCCCGACCCCCGCCCTGCAGCCCGGTCCTCCTCTGCCGCCCGCCCACGGGGTAGGGGAAGGGGTCACCTGCGGCAGGAACCTGAGCCCTGGAGAAGCAGAAGCCAGCCCGGAAGAGGGAGTGAGCGCAGCAGCTCCTGCGGCGCCTGCGCGCGCAGCCCTCAGCGGCCGGAGCCCGCGCATGCCCGGTGCAGGAGCTGGCTCCCCCACTGCGCGCTGGCGAGGCCGAAGCGCTGCACGGGATCGGTGCGTCCGGCGGGGGGGCGGGGCCTAGGCGTCTAGGTGTGCACGCGGGCGGGGGAAATGGGCGGGGCGGGGTGGGCAGCTGACCCCATACCTGGGGGTGGAGCCGGAAGTTGTCCTGGCGTCAGAGGCTACAGAGGAACCTGTGGCCATTGGGTAGCAGGAAGGGAGGTGGTTCGGCCAAAGCATGTTGGAAAGACTATACTTTCAACTTTTCCTGCCGTGCATTTGTACTACTTAAATAATAACATTAATGGTAAAAGCGGTAGTAATAATAATACCAATAATACCCAGATCCCCTCATTCATCCACCAAATATCCATCTAGCCTAAACTCTGCCTGACACAAGGCCTCAGGCGCTGGAATACAACAGAGCAAGGCCAGACCTGGCCATTTTTTCTTTTCCTTCCTTTTTAATGATTAAAAATTTTAATTTATTTTAAGTATATTTTATTGATTATGCTATTACAGTTGTACCATTTTTTTTCCTTTTGCCTCCTTCCACCTGGTACCCCCCTTCCCTCCAGCACTCTCCTCCCTTAGTTCATGGGCATGGGTTGTGGGTGTCAGTTCTTTGGCTTGTCCCTTTCCTGTACTATTCTTAACCACCGCCGTCTATTTTGTACCTACTAATTGTGCTTCTTGATCCCTGTACCATTTCCTGTATTCCCCACTGGTCTCCCTGCTGATAACCCTCCAGATGATCCCCGTATCTATGATTCTGTTCCTGTTCTAGTTGTTTGCTTAGCTTGTTTTTGTTTTAGTTTTCTAGATTCAGTTGTTGATAGTTGTGAGTTTGTTGTCATTTTACTGTTTCTATTTTTGATCTTCAATTTCTTAAATAAGTTCCTTTAACATTTCATGTAATAATAGTTTGGTGGTGATGAACTCCTTTAGCTTTACCTTACCTGGTAAGCACTTTAACTGCCCTTCCATTCTAAGTGATAGCTTTGCTGGATAGAGTAATCTTGGATGTAGGTCCTTGCCTTTCATGACTTGGAATACTCCTTTCCAGCCCCTTTGTGCCAAGGTTGCTTTTGAGAAATCAGCTGACAGTCTGATGGGAACTCCTTTGTAAGGAACACTCTGCTTTTCTCTTGCTGCTTGTAAGATTCTCTACACATCTTTAACCTCTGACATTTTAATGATGATATGTCTTTGGTGTGTTCCTCTTTGGGTCCAACTTGATTGGGATTCTCTGTGCTTCCTGGACCTACATGTCCCGTTTCCTTCACCAAATTATGGAAGTTTTCTTTCATCATTTTTTCATGTAGATTTCTAATTTCTTGCTCTTTCTCTCCTCCTTCTGGCACCCCTATGATGCCAACGTTGGGCCGCTTGAAATTGTCCCAGAGGCTGCTTATACTACACTCGTATTTTTTGGATTCTTGTTTATCCTTGTTATTCTGATTGGGTGTTTTTTGCTTCCTTATGTCCCGATCATTGATTTGATTCTTAGCTTCATCCACTCTACTGTTATTTCCCTGTAAATTGTTCTTTATTTCAATTATTGTATCTTTCGTTTCTGACTGGGTCTTTTTTGTGCTGCTGAGGTCCTCACTGAGTTCCTTGAGCATCTTTATCACCACTGTTTTGAACTCTGCGTCTGATATGTTGCTTGTCTCCATTTCATTTAGCTCTTTTTCTGAAGTTTTGATCTATTCTTTCATTTGGGCCATATTTCTCTTTCTCCCTGTTTTGGCAGCTTCCCTGTGTTTGTTTCTGTGTATTGGGTAGAGCTGCTTGGACTCCATGTCTCGGTAGTGTGGCCTAATGCAGTAGGTGTCCTGTAGGGTCCAGTGGCACAGCCTCCCCTATCACCCAAGATGGGTACTTGAGGGGCAGCCCCTCATGTGGGCTGTGTACACCCTCCTCTTATAGTTGAGACTTGCTTGCTGTTGGCAGGTCAACGGGAGGGATTTACCCAGGCCAGTCAGCCACAAGGATTGGCTGTGACCACTGACCACCAACCTCTGCCCTCTGTGGAGGATCAGCTGTGCAGGGGCAGGGTGGTGGTGCTGTGACATGGTCTGTGGCTATCCACTGGGTACACTGGCCCTGGGGTTTCCTGGGTGGTGCAGGCCAAGGTCAGCCCCCACCTGTGTTTTGCTTGGGGCTGCCCTGCCTGAGCTATAAAGCAATCTAAGATGGCTGCTACTTGTGCTGGGCTTGGAGAGTCCCAGGTGAAGCCGAGCTGTGAGTCCAGGCTGGCAGCTGCTAGTGCCAGGCCTGGGGCCATTTAGCCAGAGGTACAGGGGCTAGGGGCTCACGGAGGCCAGCTGTTGCTTGTTTGAGAGGATTTAGGGAGTTGTGCAGTATGAGCCAAGACCAACCTTACAGATGGAAAAGCAGCTTGGGTGGGCCTATAAGTTGGGTGGGATAGAGTCTTTGGAGGTTTCTTAGGTGGGTCCAGTAGTGTAAGCCAGGTTAGTGGAGTCTCAGATATGGCTTTAGCCAGCTGGCTCTATAGCTCTGCAGATGGAGGGTTCAGAAAAGGGACAATGGCTTCTGCTTGTCCTGATGCCAGACACTTCAGTGTCTCCCTGTGTGCCCCTGGTGCCCTTCGAGCTGCCATCCAGGTGCTGGAGCTTGGAGAGAGTGAGTCTGAGTAGGGGAGTCCGTGCGTGGGCTCTTTGAGAAGAACTGGCTGGGGCTTCTGCGTTTTTTCCCCACTGACGAAGATGTCAATGGATTTTTATCCACCATGTGTGAGTGAGCGACCAGCCTGTTCTGCATCTGCACCCCTCCTACCAGTCTGGATGGATGTGGTTTCTTTAATTCCATAGTTATCATTCAACTTGATTTCTGTTGGTTCTGAGTGATGGTTGTTCTGTATTTTAGTTGTAATTTTGATGTGGTTGTGTGAGGAGGTGAGCCGTGTCTGCCTACGCCACCGTCTTGACTGGAAGCCTTCAAAATTTTAATTTGTTTTTGACAAGTAAAAATTGTGTATATTTAAGGTGTACAATGTATACATTGTGAAATGATGACCACAATAGAATGAACACATCCATTACCTCAGTTACCATTATTTTTGTGTGTTTGATGACATATGATGTCTACTCAATAAATTCAAAAATAGGATATATTATTGGCAACCACAGTCGCCATTTTGTACATTAGGTCTCCAGAACTTATTATCTTATAATTGAAAGTGTGTACCCTTTGATCAGTCCCCCTGCCCTCAGTCTCTCATAACCAATATTCCATTGTCTTACAGTGACTTAAAATTTCTTTTTTACATTCTATATGTAAGTGGAATCATGCAGTATTTGTCTTTCTGTGTCTTTTTTTTTTAAAGATTTTATTTATTTATTTTTAGAGAGAGGGAGAGGAGGGAGAAAGCAAGGAACAGAAACGTCAACATGTGGTTGCCTGTCATGCACCCCCCACAGGGGACCTGGCCCACAACCCAGGCACATGCCCTGGCTGGGAATTGAACCAGCGACCCTTTGGTTCGCAGGCCGGTGCTCAGTCCACTGAGCCACACCAGCCAGGGCTCTGTGTCTTTATTTCACTTAATTTCCTCCAGCTTCATACATGTTGCCACAAATGACAAGATTTCCTTTTTTAAGAAATATATTTATGTGTTGATTTTTTAGAGAGAGAAACATCAATTTGCTCTTTCACCCACCTACACACCCATTGATGGACTCCTGGAAGCACCCGGGGAATTGAATCTGCAACCTGGTGCTTCTGGGATGGTGCTCTACCCAACCAAGCAACTGAGCTACCCCACCAGGGCAGATTTCCTTTACTTTTAAGGCTGAATAAGACTCCACTCTATGTACATGCACATACACAGGTGACTCTTGAACACGAGTCTGAACTGTATGGGTCCACTTAAACAAGCATTTTATTTTCAGCAAATAGCTGTATCGCTTTTGATCTGTGGTTGAGAATCCTCAGATATGGAAGGCCAACTGAATGCATTGATCTATGCCATTTCATATAGGGGACCTGAGCATCCGTGGATTTGGGTATCTACAGGGGGTCTTGGAACCAAGACCGCAGATACAGAGGGACTTTTGTCTTGGGGGAGTCAAAGGTAACATGTAGATTTTCGACTGCAAGGGGAGGTCCGCATCCCCAAACCCTGTATTGGTTAAGGATTAGCTGAGATATGTAAGCTCACATCTTCTGTATTCAGCTGGTTAATTTTTAAAGATTTTAGATTTTCCTGGCTGGCGTAGCTCAGTGGATTGAGTGCAGCCCTGCGAATCAGAGGGTCGCGGGTTTGATTCTCGGTCAGGGCTCACCACCGGATTGCAGGCCAGGTCTCCAGTGTGGGGGCGCACGTGAGAGGCAACCACATGTTGATGTTTCTCTCCCTCTTTCTCTTTCCCTTCCCCTCTCTCTAAAAATAAATAAAAATCTTTGAAAAATAAAGATTTTAGATTTTATTTATATTTTTATTTATTTTAATCGCCCCAGACGAGCGACTCTGGAATGACTAGGCACAGTCAAGCTAATGGCTGGCGACCCCGCAGCCCCCAACAGCCAGTCCCGAACGCCCCACCTAACCCCGCCCCCCGCCCGCGCGCCCTATCTCCTAGCGTCTCGCAGTCTCCAGCCCGCCCGGAGGCGGTGCAGCCAAGAGCCCGGATGGCGGCCCATTGGGCATGCGCACGACCCGGGCGCCGCGGGCGAGGAGCGTCTTCTCGCGTCCGGAAAACACAGGAAGTGGGCCCTACGGCAGCCGCGGTGGGCCAGAAAGAGTCGGGTGTCGGCGCTGGCCGGCGGCGGGGAATGAATGGGCACTGAGCTGGGGGCGCGCCGACTCGTGGGACCCGCCTGAGGCGGGGGGAGGGCGGCCGCGGCATGGAGGATGACGCGCCCGTGATTTACGGGCTGGAGTTCCAGGTGGGTCCCCGCGTCCTCGTGCAGCGAAGGCCCTGGGCGGCGGCGGCGGCGGCGGCGGCGGCAGCTGAAGGACACGGCCCCCCGGGCGCGGCCGGGGCTCGCGTGGCCGCCCCTGCCGCCTCTCTCCGTCGTCCCGGGCGTCGGGGTGGTCTGACTCTCCCCGCGGACCCTGGTGCCCTCCGGCGTGTATGTTTTCGCCCCGCCCCGGCGCTCCTGGAGGCAGGAACGCTGACTTTTCCAGTTCATTTTGTCACAGTTGCACGGGCAGGCGACGGGAAGTTCTGGCGGACCCCGCGCCCGACTCCCTGCTGTTGAGCTTTTCCCCGACTGGGAGGGCACGGTCGGAGCTTAGACGGGCGCGCTGGGACAGCCCTGTCAGCGGGTGTCACCTGCTGCCCCGCTCGCGTCCCGTTTCCCTTCATCCTGCGTTCTCCAGTCCCTGTTCCCGGGCGAGCACAGTAGGTGCTCAGCAGACGACGGTGAAAGGAGCGGGCCTCTAGAGTAAACAGTGAAGTGGGGGGCCAGCAGGGAGGTCTGGGGGAGGGGCGCGGGGTGCGGGCGAAGTGCGGCGGCCGGCCTGCGGGAGCTGGTCCTCCCTTACTGAAGTAGCCACCGAGAACGGGGGGCAGCTACGAAGAATAAAGCAGGGGTCACTAAGTACCCCAGTGCTTACCTGAGTGCAGCCAGGGTGTGTTAAAAATGCAGTGGACCTCTGCTTTCAGGAAGCTTGCGGCGGGAGAGGCAGCGTGTTGGTTGGTAACTAGTGGCTGGCCAAAAAGTCGTTGGGTGTTTTCCGTAAAATAAAAGACGCCTTTTTCATTTTCATCAATAACTTTATTGATCTGGATATTTTGAGTATGTCGGCTGTCTCCTGCTATTGGCTTCGAATGGGTAGAGGCCAGGGGTGCTGCTCAACCTCTTCCAGTGCATGAGACAGCCCCCACAGCAAAGGATTATTTGGCTAAAATGTCAATAGCACCAAGAAAGTTCGCAAAACACTTTTAACATGATCGATTAGTCACAGCACCTTCTCCATGCAATGCAGAAATCTTTTTTTTTTTTTTTGCAATTCAGTTGCATTTTTAACTTTCTTGAAATAAAGCATAATATGCCAAAATTGTTGTGTATCCTCTATCTTCAGTATTAAAATGACTGCATAAAAATTCACTAATTTTGAAAAGCTTCTTTAAAATGCACACCTATAGGACAGCTGTCACAATACAATCTAATGAAATTCTTGGGAACGATGTTTGAGACAACTAAGTGCTCCTGGAGCGCAGCGGACTTTTGCGCCCCCAGGAAAGCCAGGAGGCCACCAGGCTCCAGCACTCACGAGCTGTGTAGCCCTGGGCCCCGTTTCCTCCCGGCTGTGGAGGACTGTGAGTGTCTGCCCCACGGCTGTTGTGGAAGTTAAATGAGTCGATACATTTAGTTCGGGCACTAGAACAGTGCCTGGCACACGGTGAGAATTCAGTGATGCCGTTCAAATTGTTATAACGCGACGAAGTTTTCACGGGTGAACCCCACGCCAGGCAGCATCGAGGAGCCCCGGGAGCCTCCGAGGCCGTTGCAGGGCTTGGCGCCGACCTGCCTCACAAGTTATGGGGAACTTGCGGACCGTGGGGGGCGCTGTGCTTTCAGTCCTCTGCGCGGTCAGTGGTGGACGCCGTTTGTCTCTGGTCCCAGGACACTCAGCAACGAAATGATGGAATTAGGATTGCGATGTAGGTAGGCTTTAAACCCAGCCCAGCGTCAGAGTGTCTTAACCACCCAGGCACCCAGCTTTCTCCTGGACAAGGCACACATGGGGGCACCTATGGAGGGCCACGCCTCCACGGACCGTGCCGCCCAACGGGGCACCGTCCGCCAGAGCCGCTTTAGACTTCCCGGTCTTAAGAGCTCTTCTCAGTACCCAGAATTTTTGATCTTCAGTTTTGGGTCTCAGGTCACCAAAATGGTACTGCCTTGGGCGTTAAGTATTTTATCTGAATTTTTAAAAAGACTTTATTCATTTTTAGAGAGGGAAAGCAAGGGAGAGAAATGTCATGTGTGGTTGCCTCTCGCATGCCCCTACTGGTGACCTGGACCACAACCCAGGCATCTGCCCTAACTGGGAATCGAACCTGCTGCCCTTTGGTTTGCAGGCTGGCGCTCAGTCCACTGAGCCACACCAGCCAGGGCTGAATTTTTTTTAGTCTTAAAAGAAGTAGCTGATTTTGCACTTGTTTACTTTGGATGGCTCCGTGGGCTGTGACTTTCTTGACTTGAAGAGCCATTACTGCAGAAACATAAAAAGAACTGAAAGTTATTGTGGGGGCTTGGCCATCAGTGATGTACAAATCATGTGGACAGCAGTTCACATTAAAAGATGGGGATCCGATTATTGACCATTGGCTGCGGGTAACGAGGCTTGGAGGGCCAAGTGAGGCACTTCTACTGCAAATAAAAGGCAGAACAGCGACACAGAGGGGTCATTAGAATCAGAAAACAAAGAGCACATTAATGTTTCTCTCTTTACCTTTAACCTTTGGCATTTTCATTATGATGTATCTTGGTGTGTTCCTCTTTGCATCCATCCATCTTGTTTGGGATTCTCTGTGCTTCCTGGACCTCTATGTCTATTTCCTTCACCAAATTAGGGAAGTTTTCTTTCATTATGTTTTTAAAATAGATTTCCAATTTCTTGCTTTCTTTTCTCCTTCTGGCCCCCCATGATGCTAACGTTGGGCCGCTTGAAATTGTCCCAGAGACTGCTTATACTACACTCGTATTTTTTGGATTCTTGTTTATCCTTGTTATTCTGATTGGGTGTTTTTTGCTTCCTTATGTCCCGATCATTGATTTGATTCTTAGCTTCATCCACTCTACTGTTGTTTCCCTGTAAATTGTTCTTTATTTCAATTATTGTATCTTTCGTTTCTGACTGGGTCTTTTTTGTGCTGCTGAGGTCCTCACTGAGTTCCTTGAGCATCTTTATCACCACTGTTTTGAACTCTGCGTCTGATATGTTGCTTGTCTCCATTTCATTTAGCTCTTTTTCTGAAGTTTTGATCTATTCTTTCATTTGGGCCATATTTCTCTTTCTCCCTGTTTTGGCAGCTTCCCTGTGTTTGTTTCTGTGTATTAGGTAGAGCTGCTTGGACTCCATGTCTCGGTAGTGTGGCCTAATGCAGTAGGTGTCCTGTAGGGTCCAGTGGCACAGCCTCCCCTATCACCCAAGATGGGTACTTGAGGGGCAGCCCCTCATGTGGGCTGTGTACACCCTCCTCTTATAGTTGAGACTTGCTTGCTGTTGGCAGGTCAACGGGAGGGATTTACCCAGGCCAGTCAGCCACAAGGATTGGCTGTGACCACTGACCACCAACCTCTGCCCTCTGTGGAGGATCAGCTGTGCAGGGGCAGGGTGGTGGTGCTGTGACATGGTCTGTGGCTGTCCACTGGGTACACTGGCCCTGGGGTTTCCTGGGTGGTGCAGGTCAAGGTCAGCCCCCACCTGTGTTTTGCTTGGGGCTGCCCTCCCTGAGCTATAAAGCAGTCTGAGATGGCTGCTACTTATGCTGGGCTTGGAGAGTCCCAGGTGAAGCCAAGCTGTGAGTCCAGGCTGGCAGCTGCTAGTGCCAGGCCTGGGGCCATTTAGCCAGAGGTACAGGGGCTAGGGGCTCATGGAGGCCAGCTGTTGCTTGTCTGAGAGGATTTAGGGAGTTAGTTGTGCAGTATGAGCCAAAACTAGCCTTACACATGGAAAAACAGGGTGGGTGTGCCCATTAGCGGGTGAGGTGGGGCCTCTGGGCATCTTCAAGGCAGGACCAACAGTGTTAGCCAGGTTGGTGTGCCCATTAGCGGGTGAGGTGGGGCCTCTGGGCATCTTCAAGGCAGGACCAACAGTGTTAGCCAGGTTGGTGTGCCCGTTAGTGGGTGAGGTGGGGCCTCTGGGCATCTTCAAGGCAGGACCAACAGTGTTAGCCAGGTTGGTGTGCCCGTTAGCGGGTGAGGTGGGGCCTCTGGGCATCTTCAAGGCAGGACCAACAGTGTTAGCCAGGTTGGTGTGCCCGTTAGCGGGTGAGGTGGGGCCTTTGGGCATCTTCAAGGCAGGACCAACAGTGTTAGCCAGGTTGGTGGGGTCTCACATATGGGACCAACTTGCCGGCTCTGTGGGTGGAGGGCCCAGAAAAGGGACCATGGCCTGCATTTGCCTTATAGACCCTCCAGTCTCTCCCTGTGTGCCCCTGGTGCCCTTCAAGCTGCCATCCAGGTGCTGGAACTCAGAGGGAGTGAGTCTGAGTAGGTGAGTCCGTGTGTGGGCTCTTTAAGAGGACCTGGCTGGGGCTCCAGAAGTTTCTTACATTGACTCAGTCCACACTGGTTTTTGACGCCAGAAGTTGTGGGGACTTATCTTCCTGGCACTGGAACCCTGGGCTGGGGGCCTGGGTGGGGCTGGCACCTCTCTTTCCAGAGACATCCCTCCTGGATTTTTATCCACCACACGTGGGTGAGGGAGCAGCCTGTTCTGCATCTCTGCCTCTCCTACCAGTCTGGACGGATGTGGTTTCTTTAATTCTGTAGTTGTCAGGCTCCCATTCAACTCGATTTCTGACGGTTCTGCGTGATGGTTGCTCAGTATTTTAGCTGTAATTTCGATGTGGTTGTGCGAGCAGGAGAGCCGTGTCGGACTTCACCGCCATCTTGACTGGAAGTCTTTGTTCTGAGTTCTTAAGTGCTCCTCACTTTAAAATCCTTCCTTTTCTCAGGCAGCCTGTGTTTTTGTGGTGTGGGGGAGGAAAGCAGGCCTTCAGCTAGCGCAGAATGAAGAGAGGGAGACTTTCCTCCTGTTCGTTCTCTTCCTATTTTCAGGGAATTGGTTAGAACCCTGAGGACCAGTCTGTGCTGCCCAGGTGGTCCTCGTTCTCTGGTGGGCCGGCCTCCGGACTTGGGGCGGCTCTGGGAGAAGAGTCCTTTCTGGAAGGAGGTCACTCACTAGGGGGTGGGCAACGGGGGGGGGGGGGCTGGTGTGCAGACCTGCCCTTGCTCTGCGTCTCCACTGCGCAGAGCAGAAGTCCCTCTGTGCCCGCTGGCCTCATGGGGCCTCGGGCCTTCCCCGGTCTGGAGTGTGGCTCTTGAAGGGGAGGGCCCTTGGTAAAGCACAAGGACCGAGGTACGGTCCCTTCCTGTTGTCTAGGGCAGTCGTTTGCTTGCTCAGCCTAGTAAGCACCACAAACGTAGTTTTGAATTTCCCAGGGGGTTCTGCGCGCTGAGTCCCTCCTCGGAGGGGCTGGCTTTCCTGCCTCCTGCGACTGAGCGGACCTGGTCGGCACGTGCGGGCGGCCCTTCCCTGCCCTTGTCTGGGCTCTCAGCCCTCCAGCTGCCTCTTCCTGGTGTGGCCTGCTAAGCGGGGGTGGCGGCGGGAGGAGAGCTCTGTGAGGAGGAGGAGGCCGCGCTTTCCCCGGAGCGCTGGGCGGGACACGCGGAGTCTAGTGGGGCGGTCCGTGGCCTCCGTCCACCAAGCGTGTGCGCGTCCTCCCGCGTTGTCCACCAAGCGTGTGCGCGTCCTCCCGCGTTGTCCACCAAGCGTGTGCGCGGCCTCCCGTTTCCAGTCCCCTGGCGCCCCCTGGCGACAGAAGGAGAGCTGGGCCCTGGCTGGGAGCCGGGCTGTCCTTCCGCTCTAGAAGCTTGTGGCTGGGCCTTGGTCGGCTGCCCTCTCTGGTGCTCAGTGCCTTTATCTCCGTGTGGGAACTGAGCATCCGGCCTTCCCGTCCGCCTCCTGGAATGACGAGGTGCACCGAGGTAAAACACGTGGACATTCCTGCGACCTGCTGCACTCTAAAAACGTCAGTCTTATCGTCACGGCATCACTTCCTAAAGCCATCACCGCGACTAGTCTTCCAAAGGTCGCTTATCACTCGCTCGGTCAGAGCAGCTGGGTTGCAGACGGAGACGGAGCTCTGGGACCAGGATGCCAGGGTGAGGTTACTTTTGTCGGTTCACCCAGTCAGGCCCTAGACAGAGCTTCAGCTTCTGTGAGATTCCACTGTAATTTTTAAAGATGCAGTTTAGGTTTTTTTCAAAAATAAGAATGGTTTTCGCCCTGGCTTGTGTGGCTCAGTGGATTGAACACCGGCCTGCAAGCCAAAGGGTCGCTGGTTCGATTCCCAGTCAGGGCACAGGCCTGGGTTGTGAGCCAGGTCCCCAGTAGGGGGCCTATGAGAGGCCACCACACATTGATGTTTCTCTCCCGCTCTTTCTCCCTCCCTTCCCCTCTCTAAAAACAAGTAAGTTAAAAAAAGAGAGAGAATGGTTTTCTCTTCGATTAAAAGCAGTGCCTTCTGCCTGAGGAAGAGCAAGGTCGTTCCAGATCTGTGCTGCTTTTCTCACACTGGCTCCTTGACTCGGAAGCCCATGGTCGACTCAGACCTTGTCCTGCACATTCACCGTGCCCCTCTGCAGGCACGCGGTCGGTCCTGCGTGTCCACCCGTGCCCCTCCGCAGGCACGCGGTCGGTCCTGCGTGTCCACCCGTGCCCCTCCGCAGGCACGCGGTCGGTCCTGCGTGTCCACCCGTGCCCCTCCGCAGGCACGCGGTCGGTCCTGCGTGTCCACCCGTGCCCCTCCGCAGGCACGCGGTCGGTCCTGCGTGTCCACCCGTGCTCCTCCGCAGGCACGCGGTCGGTCCTGCGTGTTCACCCGTGCTCCTCTGCAGGCACGTGCTTCTTGGCCCCGTGAACTGCTCTGTGGTGAAGCAACCGAGTGCGGGTTTGTTGTCGTCACTCCCGTAGCTTCTGCCTCCGTGAAGTGCCCTTCCGTTTCGGTCTGGTGGCCACACACACAGTTCGCTCGTCAGGGTTTCTTCTGCCGACAGTGGTGGCGTCCGTCCCGCCTTCCACCTGGAGCTGAGCGGCTGGGCTTTGTCTTTCGGGAATGGCCTGGACCCTTCCTTCCCATGAGTCATTTTTCTCTGAGCCAGGGCTGTTTAAGTTGGTTAGGGTTCAGAGGTTCTGTGAATTTGCTGACTCACACAAAGTTCTGTGTATATGTATGCACATTTTTGGCAGAAAATCTATAGATTCATAAAGAATTCATTAGCTTTGCCAAGAGGCCTAAGACTCCAAAAATTGCCTAGCCCAGCGTGTCCGAGGAGGGGTGGGCATCCTGGCAGTGGGACCTGGGGTGCTTGGAGTGGTGGGAAGGGATGGGATTGGCTCTCTTGTCCGGATGTCCGGGCACTGAATGCTGCCTTAGACATCTCCCTCTTGGTTTTACTGAAGCGTGATGTAGCAGCAGATGTTTCTGTGCCACTGGCTCGTGAGGAAGGGTGGGGACCCGTGTGAGATGCCATATTTTACCGGAGACACCCAGAGATGGCCCTGTGCCCAGGCTAAAGTCTGGGACAGCTGTGGAACTGTGCTTCTCACTGTGCTGACCGGAACGAATCCAGGCATTGAGGACATGCAGGAAGCCCCCGCGATGGGCTAAGTGGGGTGTCAGGCCTGTCTCTAGCTGCAGCGGGGGGTGGGGATGTGGACGGGGCCCATGCCGTGACGGTGTCTGCCTATGGCCCGCACCGTGGGCCGCTCCCAGACAGCAGCACCTCGTGGCTGCCGGCTCTGGGGCTCTGCCCGGTCTCCCCTCGAGCTCTGCCAAAGACCTGGTTTGAAACGCCTGCTCTGGTTCTGACCGGTGTGGCTCAGTGGGTGGGGCATTGTCCCGCAAACCGGAGGTCGCTTGGTTTGATTGCTGGTCAGGGCACATCTCTGGGTTGCAAGCCAGGTCCCCAGTTGCTCTGTCAATGACTCTGTCACACATCAGCGTTTCTCTCTCTTTCTCTTTCCCCTTTCTCTAAAAATAAATGCGTAAAACCCTAGAAGAAGAGCCCCGTCTGCTCCGCCATGCCCGGGGCCGCTGCATGCTGGGCTGTTGACGGGCAGTGTGTGCCACCACCCCGCTGCCCTTGCTGTCGGCAGGTACGGCTTTATGAACAACACGGGTCCCTCCTCACTGCTCAGCCTTGCTGACCGCTGTTCCCCTGCACAGGCTGCGAGTGGGGGCGGGGCCGCCGGCCTGTTGAGGGCTGTGAAACGCAGTGTCGCCAACACCTGTGCTCTCCTTCCTCCGCAGGCACGTGCCCTCAGCCCGCAGACTGCGGAGACGGACGCCATCCGGTTCCTGGTCGGGACGCAGTCTCTTAAATACGATAATCAGGTAACTATGCCTGGCCAGTGCACACGCGTTCGCGACTGACCCTGCTCTTGGTTTGGTGGCCCTTTGCTCACGCTTGTTCACGCAGCCTGTGCGACAGTGAATGCTGCACAAATGGCAAAACTTTCCTTGGGATTAGGTGTCCAGCTGTGGGCACCGGCCAGACACAGGAGTCGGCACTCACCTGTGTGGCCTCACTGTCGTCGCTGCTGCGGTCACAAAGCATTTACTGTGTCGGCCACTGGGAGCCAGCCTGGGGTCCCTGGTCAGCACCAGCCCCTCTCCTGGCCGGGTCGGCCTCTTGCTGCTCAGACCTTGGCCCCTGAGCCTGGGCGAGGCCATGGGCCCATTTGCACACAGCGCTCTGGGCTGTTGCCAGCAGCCAGCCCAGGCAGGCACCACGCTGTTCTGGCCACGTCAGGAGAGAGGGTGTCGGTGTTCGTGAGGTCAGGGCTCAGTTCACGGCTTGGCCCTGACCGTGCGGCCTGAGAGGATGGCCCAGCCTTGCTGGACCTCATTCCCTCCCTTAAACAGAGGTGCGTGACGGTGGGTGGGAGGGCGCTGTCCCTGACCCTGGGCGACTGCACACCGGCTGTGCCGGAGGGCACTGGGCCTCTGCCCCTACCATTGTCACAGGGGGTGGCGCTCAAACGGTGGTCAGGGGACCTCTGTGTTCAGCTCACGTTATGGCAAGAAGCATGTAGCTGTGGGGGAGCCTGTGCCCCGTCCACAGCGTGCAGTGCCACCGAAGGGCTTGGCGGGTGGTACCCTGTCTTTGGTCTTACCCCTGCGGACCTCCCTCTGAGCTGCTAATCAGGCGGTCACCTCAGGCCCCCGGCCCCTCTTCCAGCCTGGGTGGAACAAGAGGCTGGGTGTCACGACCTCCTCACCACCTTCCCCCGGCAATCAGGAAGAGTGTTTCTGATGTCCGGGAGGAGTGACCTTGCCAGGACGGTCCCCCTCAGTCCCACAGCACGGCTCTCTGCAGTCCCCCCCGTACGGGGTGCGCACGCGCAGGAGACCAGCAGCTGTCTGCTCCGAGCCGCGCTTCCTGAGAGTCGGCGAACAGACATGCAGGTGCTGCAGTGACGGCTCTGACAGCTGTCCCGCGTTCCGTGTGCCTCGTGGCCCAGGGGAAGTGGCCTGGCTTCACGTCTGTGGGCCCGGGCACCTGCAGTGCCGAGAAGATGGCTTTTCTGCCGAGGCCTTCAGGCCATGGCACATGTGGGTCACTTGCCGTCTGCCCTGTTTGTTAGCACCGGGGGCTCCTTCCTCCGGAGGGCGTCCGTGCGGGGACTGGGGGGGAGGGCAGGTGCACACGCTCCACATGCACCTTCCTTCATACAGCAGGCACCTCCCTCTCCGTGAGACAGCCGTGTTTCTTCATGTGGCACCCGGTGCACACACAACACACAAACTTCCCACACGATACTCACATGTTCCCCCCACATGCCACATACATGCTCCTCTTGCACATGACCCGTGTTCTCGTATGTGATACACACTTTTCACATGTAACACATTTTGTCACATGTGACATGTGTGTTCCGGCCCACACGTGGTGTGTGTTTGCAGGGATCCCACCGTGGGGCTACCCCAGGCACTGGCCTGCGTCCTGGGCTGGGCGGTAACTGCCTTCTGTGGAGAGGAGGCCCCAGGAGGGGCGAGCAGGGTGCGTACAGGCCCCACTGCTCTGCGGGAGGGACTGCTGTTCTGGATCCCCAGCAGTGTCGTTGCAGTGCGACTCCCGAGTGCACGGTGGCGGTGAGGAGGCTGTCACTGAGTCTCCTTCTCTTTCAACCTCGCCCTGAGCTGCTGCTCTCCAGCCAGGGCGAGCAGGACTGTGGGTGGCTCTGGGACGGTCACCGTGTAGCCCTGTACTTGCATAGGTCTCTAGCAGCTGGCTGTCGGGGACCCGCTGTGGAGTGTACGTGGGGCAGGCACCAGCCAGGTGCTGGGGTAGAGGTCAGTAACTCGGGAGCTGGCCCCTGGGGGCTCTGGTGGGCCGAGAGCCAGAAAGGTCAACATGGGCTTCCAGGAGGGAGGTGGGAGCGGCTGCAGGAGACCACCGACCCCAGGGTCAGGGTCTGGCCAGACTAGGCCATTCCCAGACCTGCTACGTCGGTGGATGGAACCCGTGGTGTTGACCCCATTTCTAAACGTATGGGCCCTAAGTAGTCGCATGGTTTGTCCAAGATGACCCAGCTGCGATGTGGCAGGACTGTGGCTAAGACACCTGTTCCACCTGCCCCCCCCCCCAACTGTGCTGCCGTTTGCACTTCACAAAGCACGTGCTCTCGTGTCCTGAGCACTTGCCGTGCACGTCAGTGCACACCTGCCCACAGAGGGTGTGCTGTGCTTGAGATGCATGCCCCGAGGTCAGGGCCGCTCACCCAGGCCGGCCGCCCACCCCCCCACCCCAGGTAGCCACAGCTCAAGGTTGGCTGTGCTGCCTGGAGCTGTGACAGAAGAATCCCTTTTCCTCCAGGGGCTCTGGGCCCCCCCTCCCCCAGCTGGCCTCTGTGTTCCAAGGCCTTTCCTGGGGGGTGGGGCTGCCTGCTGGCTTCATGGCCCCGGGCTGTGCCTCAGGCCTTCGGCTCCTGCAGGCTGCCCTCAGTTCCCTGGAAAGTGCCATTTCTACTGAAGGCAGCGGTGCTGCTCTGCCCAGGCCTCAAGCTGTCACAGCTGCCAGCCTGCCTTTGTCGATGAAGCCAGTCCTCCTCTGGCCCTTCCTGTGTACAGAGCTCCATGCTGGGCAGGGAGCAGTCCTGAGGCCCGTGCCCTGGCTTCTCCCTTCTGAGGGGGCAGGAGCCCCTGGACCTGGGGGAAGCTCGAGGAGGCAGGGGTTTCGAGTGGAAGGCGTTTGTTGGCCCTGCATCATCCAGGGTGTTCACTGCAGGTGGCTAAGCCGCTTCTATGCAGATGGGGGATGGGTGTGGGTAGCCAGAGGAGGCTGTGACTTGTCCTTTCAGCACAGCCCCGAAGACTGGGGTCAGGGTCAGGGTCAGGGTCAGGCCCCAGCCCTCAGGGAGTGAGGACACGCTGGTGCTCTCCGCCCTGCAGAGCTGTCCCTGTGCATTCTTTCCTTTTCACCTGCGTGTGCACGCTGATCAGGAAATGCTTCGTCACACAGCGCCCCCTCTGCTGGCAAGTGCTGTCCTCGGCCCCCTTGTTAGAAGTCAGATTCCTGGGCCCCATGACAGACTGCCTGCCCTCCCTTTCTCTCCCTCCTGCCCCCTCCTCCCCCGTTCCTTCAGTGAGACAGGAACCGACTGCCCCAGGAGTCTGGTCCTGGATGAGGCAGGACCAGCGGCTCGCAGTGTGGCCGAGACCCCTCATTCCCATGTCTGTATGGTTCTAGGCGGCCTTCCAAATTCAGGGGCTCGGGTGCGCTCTCTCCGCCCCTCAAGTTCAGTGTCTAAGATGTGCTGCCCGAGATGCCCTCTGGGAGGTGCCCCAGGGACAGAGCCCCTTCTGTCCCAGGGAGTGCCCTTGCTGGCAGAGTGAGGGTATGGAGTGTGGGTCCTGCTCTGGGCTGCCAGACACGCACTGGGACCGAGGACAAGGGCAGGGATGGACAGGGCTCACGGGATCGAGCAGAGTGCCCACCTGGACAGGCAGAGTGCCGTCCTGCGGGCGCGGCAAACATGTTTGACCACGCTCAGCTCTTCCACCTGTCGTTCCCGTCTCCGTGGAAGGAGCAGTCCACGTCTCAGCCACAGCGAAGAGGTCTTAGAAACCCAGGTCCCTCACGTGCACCTGCTGAAGCACGGGCCCCGCCCCACGGCGGGGAGGGGCAGCAGCTCTGTGGCTCAGACCTCCAGACACCTGCCTTGCTGAGGCAGACGGACGGCGGGAAAAGCTGGGCCTTTGGGTGCACCGGTGGGGTGGGAGGAAGGACAGCTGGTGCCGAGAGGCAACCAGGGCGACGGCTCTGTGTGGGGTCTCACCACCTGCACTATTGTGTGGTGTTCTCAGGGAAGGGCCGGGCCAGCGGGAGGGGACTTTTTGTGGATGTGATAGGGCAGAGACACATAGATGGTGAGGCCGTGGGGGGCGAGGGGGCAGGTAGGGTCTGCTGTGCGCAGGGGAGCCCAGTCTTCTAGCCAGGGCAGTTCCGTCAGCGCCCGGGAGGGCTGTGCTCAGTGGCAGGCAGGAGCTTGCTCAGAGGTGATCCTTAACTTTCCATTTCTCATTCTCAGTTTTACACACTTAAAATTTTTTTCAAGAGTTTGTTTACGTTCTGTTCAGTAGGAGGGCTGGAATAGAAAGACAGGGCGGAGGCTGAACTCCCAGGCTCACGTCCGGTCTGGGCCGCTGCAGGGACCGGGCCAGGGATGCGGGGCCCCTGTCTCTGAGCCCTGACTCTCCAAGGAAGGGGTGCTGGTTAGCATCCTTCCGGGCTTCCTGGTGCATTATAACTCAGGCCTGCGCTTTTATCCCCCTGCACTGGTAAACCCACCTTTAGCAGTGTTGATGATGGTAATCCATCCGTCATTCAAACCGTTCAATTGAACGATGGCTCGATCTTCATTAGAAGCTGTCAGAAGCGTTTTAAGAACCAGTCACGTCAGGAATGCTTTCATGTGATGCCGAAACACTGCCCAGCCGACCACTGGCCCTCCCTGCCTTCTGAGCCCGTGTTGGTGGGTCCTTCTTTTGTGCCCCCGCAGACTTTCCCACTCACTTTAACCATAGGCCTTCTCCGTGGTGTCACTGCCTCTGTGACGGCATGCATTCACCCAGCAGAGCAGCCCTCTGTGGTCCCAGTGTGGGCCGGGCGGACGCAGTGCCCGAGAGCAGACAGCCCGTTCTCAGTGTGCACATGGGGACTGAGGTTAGGGACACACAGGCGTCAAGTGGCAGAGTCAGGGTTTGACTTGGAGTGCAAAGGGACCTCTAAGGGCCCAGGTTACTATCCTGTGCATGCCCCGTGAGCGGGAGTGGCTGGGACAGATCGGAGGCCCCTGGCACCGGAGGGTTGTGGGAACGCCGTTTAGAACGGCACACAGTGCTTGCCCTGATGGCAAAACCATGTGCGTGAGTCAGCAAAGGAGGCTGAAAATACAAACGGACCCCGGGGAAGGAAGAGAAGAGCACTGGTCACTGAAGATGACCAGTCCCCTCCCAGCCCCTCCGTCTGGGCGAGCCTGCTGTTCATCCAGCAGGTGTAGGGGCGCCCCCCTCTTCAAGAGTTCTCCCTCCAGGAGCCGAGGGCGGCCCTGCCCTGGCCCTGCGCTGGCCCTCGCAGTGCCCTGAGCGTGCCCCTCTGTGACTGTGCAGTCCACACTGCACTTCTGTGAGCAGTCCCTGCTGCCAGACCTTGAGGTGACTTCTGATCTGTCACCACGATAATCAGTGCCCCCATGGACGTTCTCTGATCGGAATCTTGGTGCTGATGCATGATTATTTTCTTAAGTGTGAATTTATTTTTGAAATTAATGTTTTATCTTTCTCATTGACTTGGGTATTGATAAGAGAGTGGACGTGAAATTATTTTAATTCCCCCAAAATTACCCAGCAAAGCATGGAGACAGCACGTTTAACTTAGTGGCCGCAATGCAATGCCCTTGTACTTCACGTCGCGGAGGCTGACGTGCAGAGACCGGGAGCGCCTGGTGCGCCACCGCGGCGCCTGCTCACAGCGCGGGCCTTCCGCTCGTCTTGGAGGCACGCAGGGAGGCGGGTGCGCAGAGCTGCGTGCTGCTGGCGTGACGGGCGTGACAGTCGCGGACGCTCGGGAGGCCTTCGGGTCTTCGCTGTGCTGCCGTTGGATTAAGGGAGGTCCTGACGCGCTCTCTCCGTTGTCTGTGCAGATCCACATCGTAGATTTTGACGACGAAAACAACCTCATAAACAAAAACGTCCTCCTTCACCAGGTGGGCGAGATCTGGCACATCAGCGCGAGCCCCGCAGACAAGGGTGTGCTGGCCACCTGCTACAACAAGAGTAAGTACCCCGCCTCCATCCGCGCGGGAGGTGCCGTCGCACCGCTAATGGGTTGGCGCGGGATGGGTCGGATCTGCGGGCAGTGCGGCGGGCGCGGCGTTCACAGAGGAGCTGCGCCACTGTGGGCGCGCGGTGCAGCGGGTAAGGGAAGCCCAGTGCACGGCTCGGGGCTGCAGTCTGAGCTCTTCCCGGAACTCTGACTCTGCTGGGCGGGGAGGGGGGATGTGCCCAGGCTCTGGAATAATGGACGTGGGCGTCCTCCCACGCTGATTAGCTGCACCACTCAGGAAGGCAGCCGGGCTGGCCTCTCTCCTGTTGCTTGCGTGTGCGAGGGCAGCCACGGCTGGTCCCCAGCCTGCAAACCGCTCCTGGCACCCACGCGGGCGTGCATTCTGTCCTGCCAGCTTCTCCCAGCTTGCTGGCCAGGGTGTGCAGTGCAAACGTCTGGGGCGCGCTCCTGCCCGAGTTTTCCTTTCCCGTCTGCCCAGTAACTGGTCCTGGAGTTCCGGCCTCTGTTTCCGCTGTGTAGACCAGAACGCCGCTCTCCGGTGTCTGCTGCATAGTTTCCCACACCCTTCCTTCGGTTGTCCAGCGCGCCAGGACGCACCGTAGTGCTCTGCGGCCCTTCGGAACGTGCAGCACGTTCTGCCCCGCCTGTCCTCTCGCATCCTTGCTTCAGATGTCAGCGCGGTGGCGGTCATCCGTGAGGGCACCAGGCTTGCACCATCTGCCTCCACAGAATTCTGCACGCATCATCCGAGTCGGAGGGCCTGCTTCTTCTGTCACCTTGTCTCTGAGGAAAGTCACTTGCCACACTGGGGGCTATGACAGCCTGGGCGTCCCCCCTAAATCTTCCCTTAGGGTGTCTGGGGTGGAAATGTACGTTTACACTCGTGTGTAAAGAGCAAGTTTGTCAACAACTAGGAGTGAGCGTGAGCTGGTTTCTGAGCTAAGTGCCCCCACCCAGGGCACTTGGTGCGGGTGGTTGTGGGTCTTCCCTCAGACAGCAATGCCTCCCCAGCTCCACGTAGGGTCTGCTGTTGCTGCACGGGTGTGGCTCTCTGCCCGCCCAGCCTGGGTTTGCCGGTCCTCTGCCTCCACTTGTTTCTCCCGGTATCCACGCCACTGCCCCTTTTGGGAGGGTGGCCGCCCTCCGTGGCTGGAGATAACCAGAAGCTTCTATATAAGTGAATAAACAGAGGTGGGCCTCTTCCGGGAGAGTGGCTCTCCAGCACTTCCTCTTGACTAATGCAGGGTCGGGTGGTCCTGTTCACCTCCAGAGTGCCCTCACCTCTGCGGTGTGACACAGCAGTCATGGGGTGGCGCTGTCACCTGCGCCACATCCTGTCTGTTGGAGGCAGGTCACCGCTTCTGCCGTGCTCGAGGGGACACTGCAAAAGTGTGCCCACTGGGGACGCAGGTCTGAGCAGCGCCTGCGCTCCAGAGAGTCCTGCCTCTCACGTGTGCACACCCGGTCGCTGCCCCCCCGCATTCCCGGCGTACTCTCAGGCCTTTGTGAAACCAGAGTCACACCCCCTTGTCTCCGATGACACGCTCCTTGCCTCAAGCTTTCCGTGTGGGCCGGTGTGTTGCCCTAGGCAGGGGTCGTCATGGGTCCCTTGCTCATCATGGGTGTGAGCTTGTGGCTGCCACAGACGTGCCCTGCGTTTGCGTCGCTGGTGTGTCTGCACGTGTTGTTTGGATCCCTGCTCTGCTGCGGTCCCACTTCCGGTTTCTGGTGGTCTGCGTGGTGTTTTGGACAGCGATAGTACCTCCTCGTCAAGAGACGAGGGCCACCGAGCTGTGTCCCTCACACCCCGTGTTGTGCCTGTGCAGGGGCTGCCAAGGGCAGGAGCGGAGGGAGGTCAGCTGCGCAGGTCGCCTCTGCGAGGTTCTGGGAGTGACTGCTGCTAGCGGAGCGTGTTCCCCTCACAGGGTCCAGAAACACTGTACGGATCTCGTGGTGGGGACAGAGGAAAGATCCACGGGAAAGGGGGCTCCACGCAGAGTCTAGAAACCAAGGGGAACCTTGGAATTGTTATTTGCTATAAGCAGCGTTGTTTAAAGACCTGCTTATTGTAACATGCAGAAAAGGAGGGTTAGTGTCCCTGGCCAGTGGTGCGCGGTTGGAGCGTTGTCCCGAAGGGTCAGGGCTTCCATCCCCGGCACATGCCTGCGCTGTGGGTTTGGTCCCCAGTCAGGGACGTACGGGGGCAACCCATCAATGTTTCTCTCTCTGTCCCCCTTCCCCATCTGTAGAATCAGTAAGCATGTCTTTGGGCAAGGGCTAAAAAACAGTACACGTCGGTGGCGGAATGCATTGTGATAGAATTCTAACATGCACACACGCACACTCTGGACGATCACGGTGGCCTCGTGCATCCTTGTGGGAAACCGGACTAACTCTCAGCTGTCGGAGCCACACAGGAGGAAGCCACTCCAGGCCTGCGGAGGGACCGCGAGGGAGGCCTTGGCCCCGAGTCCCCGCGCACCTGTGCAGCCGCCCCTCCCAGGGCTCTGTTCTCCACACTGCTCCTGTCCTGAGCCTTCCACCGCCTCGCTCTGCTGCCTGGGGTCATTGGCCGCAGGCTTGCAGAGGTGAAGGTCACCGAGAGCTCAGACCGCTCCGTCAGACCACTCGTCCGTCTGCCCTCGCTGGCCCCTCTGCCCCTCTGGGAGCCATCATGGATCGCCGACTCGGCTCTGCCACTGCCATGGGTCAGAGTTGAGCCGCCCGCTGCAGTGCGTGTGCAAGGCGGTCCTGGGGTCAGGGCGGTGGGCCGTCGCGCACAGGTGGAGGCTGGAAAGCGAGCCTCTGGCTCTTCCTCCTGATAGCTCTGCAGGAAAAGCGCATCGCTGTAGGAGCAAGAGGAGGCCCGTGGTGGGTGGGGCTGGCACCACAGCCCCTCCGCACAGCAGCTGAGCGGGCACTGTGGGTGTCGTCAGGGTGGTGGCAGGTGACAGGCCCCCTCGGAGACTGGCCTGAGCACCCTGCAGGCAGAGGTGGACCTGCAGTGGTTGCCCATTGGTGACGTCTGCCTCTGCACCTGCCGGGTACCCAGGGCCCCTCCTGCGTTGTCCCACTTCAGGCTGCGCTGCCGGAAGCTCGAGAGCCGCGGTTCACGTCCCGACGCCCCTGCGCCGACTCTTCTCCCCGTCCTCGGGCGGCTCCTTGGTTGGAAAGCTTCAGATGAGCCCGAGTGGACTGTGTTTGAGAACTCTGACTCCCGAACCAGAGTGTGTCTGCTCACACCACTGTGTCCGTGTGTCCACTGCGTGCACCTGCAGTGTGCCTCGTGTGCCTGTCACTTGTGCCACACGTGTGTCGTGCATACCTGTTGCACGTGTTTGCATGTGTCTGTCTTATCTGATGTCATGTGTCTGTCATGCCTGTTGTGTGTCGTGTGTGCATGTGCATCTGTTGTTTCTTGTGTGTGCCTGTGTCTCATCTCTTACGTGCCGTGTGTGGTGTGTGGTGCGTGTTGTGTGTCGTGTGCTTGTCCTGAATGTGTGCGTGTCGGGTGGGTGCACACGTTGTGTCTGGCTGTCCCTATGGCCCACTTTGGGCAGCAGGGGGCGCCAGTGTCCTCTTTGTTCCTCAGCACTCTGGCCCTTCCCACTGCCCGCCCCAGCCTGGCCCCTGCCTGCTGTGCCCTTGGCCTGAGGCTGTTGGGAAGCTTTTTGGCACTTCTCAGGCATGTCTCTAAGTGTCACCACATGAAGACCTTGCTTGAAAAGCATGTGGGAGGATAAGGCTCCCTGCTGGCCTTTCCCTGAGGGGACTCGGGGGATGGGTGTGCCTGCCTTGGTGCTCTGGTGTCAGTCCCTGCACCCTGTGTCCCGGGCTCCTGGGGGTTTGTTGGGCTCTGGGCCCCCACATGCTGGGCCCCCTGTGGTAGGCGAGCCATGGCCGCCTGGCTGGTCTGTGACATTGCCCCATGTGAGGGTAGGGGTTGCTTTTGCTCCCCGGGGTTTGGTCGGGCCCATCACCGCCCGTGAGGACACAGCTGTGACAGGAAGTAGTACCACCTGGGCTCGTGTAATGACTGCAACCCAGGGCCTAGGGCGATGTGTGGGGCTGGGGGAGATTTCACTCCCGAGAAGTCAGCAATGGGGGTGGCCAGGCTCATTTTGTCCCTCGGGGCCTGCTGCCAAACCCCGGAACCTGCTGGGAGTGTTCCGAGCCCTCCTGGCCTGAAGTGCCACCTTTATGTGCTCTCAGACTCCGTGGGTGCCCATGGGGTGTGGTGCTGACCCGTGGCCCCCGAGACGCCCTAGAGCTCCCGGCTGGGCTCTGGAAGCAGGGGCAGGGACAGCTGTTTCTTTAGAGCGGCAGTTTCCCGTCCGTCTGTGCGCCAGTCAGAGGAAAGTCGCATGTTTGAGTTCAGACGCTTACTGTGCGAACGTAAGCCAAGGGAGGGAGTGGGTTTCTGGGAAAAGACTTGCCGTAGGGCCCCCCTCGGTGAAACCACAGCCCTGAGATGAAGCGACTGGGTTCCTTTGGCGAGTGACGCAGGGGAATCAGCGTCCTGGCTCCCGGCCCCGTGGTCTGCTGGTGGCGGCAGGAGCCCGTGGCTGCACCCAGAGTCCTGCCACCTCTGCGGCACGTGGCAGCCTGTCGCAGTTCAGGCCTCCTCTGTGTTTCCTGTGTGCGTGTGAGAGGTGGGATGCTTTCGTTTTTCAGGGCATGGGTTCTAAGCTAGGAGAGTGTCGGATTTTCTCAAGATCCGGGTGCCAAGAAGTAGCACCTTGGAGAGAAAGGTGGGAAATCACGGCAAGAGAACCAACCACCCCTGAGGCCCTGCAGGAGCCTCTCCGCACCGTGCGTGCCTGCCTGCCTGTATGCGAGGCAGCGCCGCTCAGACCCTCGACCCCGTTTCCACTTCCCTCCCAGACCCAGCAACATGGGTTTGGAGACGAGAACGTTTTGTACTCCATTTTAGCACCTAAGCATCTTGTGGCTCTCATTTCTTCGTGGCTAACGAACAGCAGAGTGGACGGACCCTTCGCTGGACCCTTCGCTGTGCTAAGTAAGAAAGTGTGGGCCAAGGGCAGTGTCACTGGAGACGGAAGCCCAGAGGCACTGCCGTCGGGGGTGCTGTGCGTGTCGTGCGTGCCTTGTGCGTGGGTGTGCCGTGCACACTGTGTGTGCGGTGCATGGAGTGTGCACGCTCTGTGGGTCGTGTGTGTCGAGGGTGCTTGCTGTATGTGTTCTTTAACGCCGCCATGGACGGCCGCGTAGGGAGTTCCCGTGCGCCGGCGGTTGGAAACGCTGCCGCAGTGGACCTGGGCGTGCAGCCGTCTCAGCTCTTACGCACAGGCCTCCGTTGTCTTTCCAGGCACACGTTTGCCTTCCACAGCAGGCCCGAGTGCTCTGTGGTGCGCGCGCGTCGAGTGTGCTGACTGCGGTGGCATCTTTCCTGTAGGTGCAGGGTCCCATTGTGTCTTTGCAAACACACTGCACCAGGACTCACTGTGCTTCCGAATGGGGGTGTCCGCACCAGCCCTCCCCTGGGTTTGCACCCCAGGCAGGGGACCGAGGTGCACCATGTCTCCAGAATCGGTTTGGCCTCTGCGTTCTGACAAGCAGGTGGGGGGACCGACTGCCTTGTTCTCCTGAGCACTGCAGAGTCCCTGAGAGCCCTGCCTTGGACACTGAGGGTCGGAGCGGGGCAGTTCCGAGACAAGGGACCCCTGCGCATCCTTAGACCGTCCTGCGGCAGAAGGTAGATGGGGTCCAGACGGAGGAACGTGTTTAATTAGCTTTTCCTTTGATGCGCTTGTAACTGCCCTCTCCAGATCCCACCAGCATCACTCCTCTGTCCTCATTGACTTTCTGTGGCACCTCCAAATTTAGTATCATCTGGAAATTTAATTAATGCGCTGTTTACTGCTCCTTCCAGATCACTAATGAAGATGTTAAATAAGACTTGGTCCCCGGAGCACCCCAGTGGACACCTCCTCACAGCTTAAAGTTTCCGTCACTTCCCCAGGCACTTTGTTTACGGCCCTTCCTCCAGGTTTCAGGCCCCCAGGGGGTGCTCAGGCAGGGCCCAGCCTGAATTAATTTTTCTGGTAAGACGGTAAGGCACGTGCCGAAATCTTACTGCGTCCCCAGACGCACTGTTTGCAGTGCTCTTCTGTGGCCAGGTGGTTGGCGCTGCCTTTGGCCCTCGCCGCCCCCAGGCCCAGGCGTTCATTCTGTGCTGCAGAGATGGAGCAGGGCGTCACTGCCAGGCTTGGTGAGGCCGGGCCGCCTCGAGGTGCTTTCTGTCCACGTGCAGGGCCCATGGCACATCAGTGACAGAAGGCGCAGATGGGCTCCTCCGGCCTCCCAGTCCTGGAGACAGTGGGCTGTGACAGGGGTGGGCAGGGCTGCTGGCCCCGAGCCCCGCTCCAGGGCCTGTGGACGCCACCTTCTCTGGTGTCCTCATGGGGCCCTCCTTCTGCATCTGGGCCCTCATCTCCTGCTCTTAAGAGGACCCCAGTCACCCACTCCAGCAAACTCCTCTTAATCTAGCCATCTCCGTAAAGGCACCGTCCCCAAGCACAGCCACATCCTTGGGTGCCTTGGTGCTGTGGCTGAGACTCCAACCCATGGACTTTAGGGACGCAACTCAGCCCCTAAAAACTGAGGCTGCTTTGATTTGCCCACTTACACCAAAGGGTGGGAGGGGCTCTATTTGGGTTAAGTTCTGCGACCAAACGTCAGGTTGTCCCTACCCCTTCCCGCGGGCACGTGGATGGCCGTGGGGGGGTGTGACGGGGAGCAGGGGGTCAGACCCGGCTGCCTGAGGTCTGTCTGCGGGGGTACTTTGAGGTGCTTACTGCTGAGGCCCTGAGTGGGGTGCAGCAGGGTGGTCTGGGGGCGTGGCCTGCAGAGGCGGAAGCCTGTGCGCTGGAATGCCGCTGCTAGCCCCGTTCTGGGACAGGTGCTGGGGCTACAGGATGAAAACACCCCGTGCTGGGGGGGGGACGATGGGGCATGGAGCCAGTGCCAGCTGTGCCCGCAGCAGCCGAACAGCCGCCAGGCCACCACAGCGTGCCCGCGTCCTCACAAAGAGCAGACCTTGTTTGATCTGGGTGGGCAGGTTGAAGTGAGGCATCCGAGCCCCAGAGCCAGGGGGGTGTTGGATCAGACTTGTGCTTTCAAAAGGTCCCTGAGGGACAGGGCGGGCAGAGGAGGGACCACAGGCTCAGCTCTGAGGCACACTGGGGTTGGGGGCCGGCTGCCTTCTCCCCGACTGACCGACGCCCAGCTACTGCTTCTCTGCCTGCTGTTCCGCGCCGTGGTCCTGCGACCCAGCAGGCACACAGCCCTGTGCAAGCCGTCTTTAAAAAGGGGCAAGTACTCTAAAAATGAGGAAAACCTTCTCAGTAGGCTGGTAAGTAAAATTTCAGGAAGCCCAAACGAGGGCCTTTAAAAATAAAAAATAATGAACGCAAAGGCAAGGTGGAGAATACAGGTAAAAAATGTGCTGGCAAAATGGTTTCTGAGTTAGGAATTGTGGAAGTCGTCCACATCGTGGTGACTTGCTTTTCTCCCCGCCCCACCCCACGGAGGGGCGAGTGGCAGCTGGCGTCACTGGCAGCTGGAGCCAGTCTGTGCCCCGCATTCGAGAGAGCTTCCCACACCAGGACTAGGAGGAACCCTCAGCAGAGGAAGGTGAAGTGTCAGGAAGACCGTAGATCACGCCGGCGGGGTCCTGGGGAAGTGGGAACAACGAGGGGCCGTGGAGTGGTGGCGTGAAGCCCTGCGCTCTGACACCTCTGCCTCGTACTGCTCTGCTGTCAGTGAGAGAGTGAGGGCGGGCTAGTCGCCGACCCCGGCCCGCAGTGTGGGGACAGCCCATGCTGCCGCTGCGACTGTGTTGGGCGCATGTGGGAGGCAGGTGGAAGGGCTCCGGCCCACCGATGAAGACCCCAGGGTGAGGGTGGGGGTCAGAGGGAGCCCGTTTTGTCCTTCTCTGCCCAGGCCCCTGCTTAGAGCTCAGCCTCCCACCTCAGCGATTACAATTCAGCTCCTGCGGTGACTCCTGGAAGCAGATCGGGCTCCGGGCTGCGCTTCGCTGTGGCTGGCGCGGAGGCCCGGAGCACCGGGTCCTGTCCCAGCCCTGGCGTTCCTCAGCTCTACGGCCCTGAGCTGTCACTACGCCTCAGCTGTGTCTGAGCCTGGGGGGGGTCATCTGGGGACTGTGGCCACCGTCACCATAGTGACATGCAAATACCAGCACCACTTCCTCCGTTCACCCCGCCCCCCTGCTGCTCAGCGCAGCCATCCAGGGCCCAGGCCCACCCGTGCGCTCCTGCTGCACCCGGGCCGACCTCTCCGCTGTGCCTTCTTCCTGCAAACATCTGCCTGTCGCATCTGCCATTTCCTTCTGGGTCAGCCCACCCATCGCCCACCTTGTCACCGTTTCCTCCAACCCTCTTCTGGCCCCTCCAGCGAGTACGAGGCTCCATGTGTGGAGTGTGGACCACTTGTCTCTGTGACTAAAGGCTGGTCAGGGTCCCCGTTGGGTGGATGGGTGATACCATCCTCACCGACTCTCGGTGAAGCTCATGTGGGCGTGTGCGTCAGAAGGGGGGTCACCCGAGAAAGTCCCGGCCACCCTGTTAAACCTGGATTTCAAATACATGAGGAATAACTTTTAGTGTAAGGGTGTCCTGTGCAAAATATTTTTATTTTTCCATCTGACAACCCCGGTCAGAGGGCACACCCCAGCATGAGGCTTTGGTGCCCCCACCGTCGAGTGAGCTGCCCTGTGGTCCGCTCCTGCGGACTGACGGAGGCAGGGGGGCCGCTGCCAGCTCCAGGGAGCAGCTGAGTTCCCAGGACTCAGGGGCAGCGGGGTCCTGGGTCCTCTCCCAGTCAGTCAGATGGCACCTGTGTAAGGAGGCCATGCCCCCAGGCTGCGCTCCGCATCTCTCATCTGCACCTTTAGTCGGCGCTATTTCCTGCCTGTGCTCTGACTTGGACTCTGCGGTCAGCTTGCCTGGTTCCCTGCCCTGGGCAGCCTGATGGCAGTGTCAGGTCTCTGCTGTGTCTCCAGTGACCGACAGTGGGCGGTCCTGTTCACACCAGGGACGCTCAGCCTCCCTTTGGCAGGACGACGCGGTTGCTCACCTTGGAAGGGCTCTGAGAGGCCCCGATGTCTAGCTTTCATTTAATTTTTGTTTGACATAAAAACATTTCTGTAAAAGCAGCTGTGTGGCAGCACCGTTTCCCCCGGGGCTTCCGAAGGGTGGAGTCGCTCTGCCAGGAGCAGTGCCCGCCTGCATGCCAGTGTTTGGAGGATGCAGAGCCGTGCCCACATGTCTGCAAGTTTTTAAAAAGTCAACCTGCTTTGGTGTCCCTGAGGATGAAGATGCAGGTGAATGAATCGCCCTGGTTCAGGAATGGTCCCGGCCTCGTCCCACCCAGGACTTGAGGCTGGTGTGTGTTGTTGGGTCTGAACACGCAGGCAAAACCAACCCGCAGAACTCCTCGTCTTTCCGATGATGCCGCGGCCCCGGCAGGACCAGGTGACCGGGGGTCCCCCACTGCTCAGGGCTTCAGTCGAGTGTCCTCGAAAGGAGTTACCCTGGGATGCTCCGAGGGGAGCGACCTCTGTGTCCCTTGTCCAGGCCCCCTGGAGCCCGCCTGCCTGGAGCTGCTCTCAGTGGCCCCCCTGGGGCATTGGCTGTGACTTAATCCCTAGTAGTGAGCCCCTTCTGCTGGGAGAAGGGAGACAGGAGGGGAAGGTGGGCGGCGGCGGGCACCGTCACACTTCTGGGCTGTCAGGCGCTCTTGGCCCCCTGTGGTTCAGCTGGCCCCTGGCCCTCCACTCCATCTGCCAGCAGCCCTCTAGGGCCCTGTGCTTCCCGTACAGTCCTGGCCAGCCAGGATGTGAAGATGGGTCTGGCGTGGGCCTGGCCTTGAAAGGGGAGACTCTTGGTAAAGGAGGTCCGCCCACTGGTGACCAGAGTGAGGGGGACAAGTGAGGGCTGAGTCCATCGGGAGTCTGAGGAGGGGGAGGCCCTTTCCAGGGTGTTCCTGAGTGCTCTGCCCTCTGTCAGGGCCTGTGGAGGACTCAGAGCCCTGAGTCTCCTTCCGGGGCCTCTACCTCGTGGCCTGAGCAGCAACCTGGGGCACTTCTGCAGGTGGGCAGGCCCCCAGGTTGTGAGGACCAGTTCTGGCGTGGCGCTCTCCGCCCCTGTGCCGTGAGTCTGAGTGTGCTGCAGGGCATGTCTTGTCCCGTTTCCTGCTGTGGCGTGCAGACTGGGTTATCGTCTGGCTCTCCCGCCCCGTGATCTTCTGGCCCTCTCCCCTGTAAGCTGGGGGTGGAGCCTCAGGTTTGGGGACATTACAGAGATGCACTACATGGTAGGAGTTAGCACAGGGAGGGGCTGGGATTAGGCCGGAACAACAGAATGTATTTTGGAGGGGTCACCTGAAGGACCCGTGACCAGGTCTGGAAACGAGCCTCCTCTTCTTAGCAGCGTGGCCTGCGTGAGGGCCTCCGCCCAGTGAGACCCATTTTGTGCCCTAGCCACCCGGTTGCTGGGGTGGTGGGTGAGAGGCCTGCCCACCCACCTGCTGGTCAGAGCACAGCTGGGACGTCACCCTCCAGCACCACAGAGCTGACAGGAGGGGACCGAGTGGCCTCAGTTCATTTTGTGGAGAGTGCTGGACAAGCTGGGGGAGGGGCCGGCTTGGAGAGAACTTGGGAGGTCCAGACTGTCTCCAGAGTCACAGCTGTCTGTCACATAAGACAGGTGACATGAACACCCCTGAGAAGCCGGTCTCGGTCCCTCCCCAGGGGTGTCCCGCAGACACTGTGCTGCAGGGGCTTCCAGCATAGTCGGGTGACTGGACTTTGTGTCCTTCCTCCTGCCCAGCCCTGGGTTTCTGCAGACTCCATGTGGTGCCTGCTCGTGCGCTTGGCAGGTGGTGATGTGCACGCAGGTGGGAGAGGCTTGTCTGGCTAGGCCACGCCTCCGCCTTTGAAGCAGAAGGAAATGAGAGGAAGGAAAGAGACCTGTGAGCAAAACCAGGCCCTAACCCCCTGGGGCTGGGTTGCAGTTCACTGCTCCCCAAACCACGTTGTCTGCAGTCACTTTCTGAAAACCCTCTTTCCAGTGGGCAGGTGAGTTCCCGCACCAGCATCGCTGCACGTGTGTCGGGTGGGCCTGTTCAGCGCCCCACGCCTTTGTACCGCCTGTCGAATTGCCAGGTTGCTTCCATGTGATACGGACGGCACGGCGAAGAATTTAGGAATTTGGAGTTTCCTCCGGAATTTCCATTTGATATGGGAAGAAGAGTCAACAGAGAATCTTGCTTCATACGTGTAGTTACGGCAGACACGGGCCAGGGCCTGAGCTCAGATGGAGGGCGCCAGGACACGATCCTCGCAGATGCCCCAGACCCATCTGTGCCGCAGGGCCCAGGTCACTCACCCAGAGAATGAGTTAGCCGGGAGGAGGCTCTCCTAAAACACGTAGAGTCAGTCATCAGGGTGTTTGGGGAAATCCTCTGTTAGTTTCAGAAATCAGGTTACCTTGAGAGTGTTCAGTACAAGACCAAGGAGAGTAAGATCCTGGGGTCTTTTCTGGTCTCTCAGACATGCAGGTGTGTGAGGCAGAGACACCTCTGCCGCTGGAGGCCCTCAGCTTGCACAGACGGTGGCCTGGTGGCAGCTGTGCACTGCTTCCCAGGTCAGAGCATCCTCAGTGTGGTGTGTCCGGGCACCTTCTGGCGTGGGCAGCGGTGTGCGCCCCTGTGCAGGCAAGCGGGCATGGGAAGCGTTTGCTCAGGGTCTCGTAGGTCTTGTGCCAGAACCCAGTTTCCAGACAAATCTGCTTTTCCCTGCTGGTGATCTGCCCCTAATGTATGGAAAACGAGGCTGATTTGTGTATTGGAAAAAATCAGATGCTTTGGGGGAAAAGAATCATAAAAAATTTAATAGTGTACCAAGATTTAAGAGATAAAAATATTTCTTAGGCATTTGTATACCTCTGAGACATTTCAGACCCAAATAGAAGTGTACCCTATGGGTTTTTCATGTGTTCTATGTGATACAATACAAGCCTACTCTGAAGTTCAGATTAATTTATTACTTTTGAATTATCAAAACTGTGAAGAGCCTTTGAGGACACACTGGTGTTTCTCTTCTAACAGACCCTTAACAAGGGAAGGTTCTTACAGTGCCCCAGTTACTCTTTAGAAGCCACATGCGTTCCTCATGTTCCAGGGAAGCACACAGAACAGACACCTGTTCGCTGTGGGCAGCTTCAGGGACCCGAAGTGCTGCCCTCGGACCTTGGCTCTGGGCTGGGAACGCGCCTCTGCCGTCCTCGGTGAACTCTGTGACGCGGGGAGTGGGGTTGCTGGGGCCTCTTGTCCCCAGGGACGCTGGGCTGATGACAGGACTTCCCAGTTGGAAGAATCACAGGGAGCCTCCCGACCTCCTGGTGTCGCTGTCACACTCTTAGGGTCCCGGGTACTGAAGATTTTACCCCTCTTCGGGGCTGGTGTGTGAGCCCACACACCCCTCCTCCCGCAGTGGGGGGCGTGGCCGTGGGCGTCTGTCTGTCTGTCTGGCCCCGCCCTGCGGAAGCCCCGCCAGCCCCTTCCGCCAGGTGCTCTGGATTTTGGGAGGTGGGGTTGTTGGTGGACAGTATATAGTTGGGTTGGTTGTTTTTAAATTCGTTCTGCCAATCACTGCCTTTTAACTGATGTGTTTAGACTATTTGTAGTTAAATTAAATTACTGGTATGCAGGGCTGAAGTACGTCATTTTATCATTTGTTTTCTGTTCGTTCTCTTCGTTCCTCATTGCTCTGTTTCTCCCGTCTGGCTTTCTTGTGGGTTGCTTGAACAGTCTGTAAAATTCCATTTCGATTTATCTGTGGTGTTTCTGAATACGTCCTTTGTATGCTTTTCGTAGCATCCGTGCTAGCTGCCACAACATGTGAACTAGGTTCTGAAGTCTACTCTGAGGGAGGTGTAGGAGCCTTACTGCCCTTCAGGGCCCTGTCCTCCCTCCTTTTGAAGTAAACGCATCTTAATAATAACGACATCTTCATGAGCTGCTCTCTGTGTACACTGACCAGCGGGTATCAGAGGGGTGTGTGTGGTTTTTCTAAACAACGGAGATGGTCTCCCCATGGTCCTGGAGGCCAGTCGGTCTCTCCTGAGACTTCCCTCCCGGCCCGTGGGCGGCTGTCTTCCCTCTGTAAGTGGGTTGCACGTTTTTCATCAGCTATCAAATGTGATTTGGACCCACGAGAAGACAGACAGTCCCTTGTGCTCCGATTGCTGCCTGTCCTGGGCTCTAACCTCCTGTCGGCCCCTCCTGTGGTCATTTTCTGTGTGTCCGCGCAGCTGCCCTCTGCTGTTCTGCAGGGCGGGCCCTCCAGTGGAGACTCTCTTAGTTTTTTCTCGAGAACATTTTTGTTTCCCCTCATCCCCGAAGGGTGTTCTCACGAAACACAGCACTCACGGTCGACAGCCGTGTCTGTCCCTGGCCGGACACCTGTGCGCTGCTCCCTGCTTTCAGAGGGGAGGCCGCGGTAAGTGGTGGCACTGCTGGTCCCGGAGGGAGCGCGGTACCTCTCCCCCTTCCCCCGCTTTCAGCAGGAGGTCTGTCTGCGGTCTTCACGGCTGCAGTCACGGTGGGTCTGGGGGTGGGTTTCTTTGGGGTCATCCTGTGGGACGTTCTCTGCTCCTCGAAATGCAGGCTGTGCCTTTTGCCAGACCTGGGGGGCCTCCGGCTGGGGTTTTCTCAGACAGCATCCGCCCGCGCCCTGCTGTCCCGCGGCGTCGGGGGCGTGGTGGTAGGTCGCTGGTCCTCGTTCCTAAGACTGTTCCTTTCACCCTTCAGTGGATTTCCTCTCCGGTGCTCGGTGCTCGGTGCTCAGACCGGGTGTCTCCTGTCCCACCTTCACATTCATTGGTTCTTTCTCTGCCACATTCACTGATGCGGGCGGGGCCTCTTTGTTGGGCTTTTCCTCTTGGTTGTTGTATTTTCCAGTTTCGTGATTTCCGTTTGGTTCTCTTCATGTCGCCTGTCTCTTTGGTGAGGTATTTCTGTTTTCCTCTTCATTTGTTACGCATGTGTTTTAAGTTGCTCACTGACGCATTTATATGACGACGGCTTTAAAACTGTGAGAATGTGCCAGCATCGATTCACCGTGGTGTTGGTGTCAATGTGGATTGCCTTTTCCCACACAAATTGCGATTTTCCTGGCCCTCGGGAAACCCTGGGTGTCGTTTGGCAGGCCCTTGCCTATTCGGGGGCAGTGAGTAGGTCCGGTGTGCTCCCGTGGGCCGTGGTTCCAGCAGCAGCGTGTTCTGGGGGCCGCCGTGCTGCTCCGGTCAGCTCCACGCTCATGGTGCTTCTGGAGCTCCCCCTGTCCCTGTGTGCCCACCGCGGTGGGACGTTCTTCCTGGGACTGTCAGGTTGATGTGGAGGTGCCAGTGGCACCGCCCCTGCCTGTTCCAGGGCTGCACATTTGGGTGGGGCCCCGGCTTTCCCAGGGCATGGGGAGCTTCTCCCTGGGCCGCCCTCCGCTGCGGGGTGGGGCCGGGGGCTGCTGGGGACCGTGAGTGGCGCCTGAAGCTTTTGCGGCCTGGCATTTGGTTCAGAGTTTCCCTTTTCTGCTATCAAGAGATAAGGAAGGGGCAGCGGTACCCTTACCTAAATCCTGACTGTCAGCGTGGGAAACAGAGCGGGCCCCCTTCTGACTTCTAACTAAAGGAATCTCAAAAGGAAAACCAAACTTTTAACACGAAAATGAATACAAGAGGTCAGTGGACGGCAGTAGCCGTGGAACAAGGTAAGGGCTAGGTGCTGTGCTCTGCATAGGCCCTCGCTGGGGCGGGGGTCAAACACGGCACCCACTTGGGTCTGGACGGGTCTGTGCTTTCGAGGGCCCCGCAGGCAGCCAGGGCCTCGGGCTGCGGCCGCTCCGATGACTGGGGGCTGAGGACCCCCTCCCTGAAGCCGGATTCAGGTGAGTTTTAACTGCTCACCCCCACCCCACTCCCGTCCCTCAGCAAGTTCAGGGGACAGCACTCATTTGCTTTTGCCAGAGCCAGAGAGACCCGGTGCGGGGAGGAGGGCAGCTCGCCAAGTCTGCACTGTAGTCCAGGAGACCGTTTCTACAACGCGGTTTGCGCGGTAATTCATCTCCATCATTCAACCCAGCGTCATTACATACGGCTTATAAAGTCTTGCATTTAAAACTGAGCGGTAACTATTTTGGTGTTACTCTTGTCTGGGATTTGTTAGAACCACATTTCTGTCCCTGCCAAAGTCAGGCCGTCGTGAAACCCATGGAGCTGGGGTCCATCATGGGACTGAGTGGCGCACTTGGCCAGCAGAGGGCGCAGCTTGTCCTGGGTCTTGAGACCACACATCCATCACTGTCTCCCACCTTCTCTCTGTGCCTGGGGGACACTCGGAAGTCCGGTCAGGGGCATCCCATGTAACCTTTGGCTGTTATCATCTTTTCGATAGCCTTGCTATATTTGGGAGGAATTCCTAGGTCATTAGCCCCATTTTCCTTTAGGGAAATAAGAAATCAAGTTTCCAGTTTCCCTAGGGACCAGCGTGTGACCTAGGCTCTGGGGTCAGAGGTGGCCCCGTGAGGGGCCATGGGGGCTCCCGCTGCTGGCGGAGCGGGAGCCTCGCAGCCATTAGCACTGGGGAGAGTGGTCGTGGGGGCGGTGCAGGTCTCCCCCAGGCAGGGGCAAGTTCCTGGCATCCAGTGGCCCACCAGCTGCTGGGAGGTGGCCTCCCTGCTGGGTGGTGGGACCACAGGTGTCCAGGGGCCAGTGCCTCGTGTGGCTCTCAGCAATGCTGTAGGCACCGAGCTGGGGTGTCTGACATGACTGCCCCACCCAAGTCCTGGAACCGTCCCTTACTCAGCGGGTGGGCTTTGTGGGTGGCAGCTGAGGCTGGGCGCTGGCATCTCAGAGGCAGCAGGAGTGAGTTCGCAGGTGAGGCAGGAGGGGGCGGCCCTGCAGGCCCTGGATCCGAGGACGGAAGAGGGTGTGGCTGAGGACAGGGAGGGACAAGAGGCGTGCTTCCTGTGGGAGGTGTTCAGAACCAAGCCCTCCCCATGAGCTCGCTGTCTGGGGACAGAGGACCAGGCAGGCAACAAGTGAACCACAAGAGAGTGTGGTAGGTGGCCGCTGGGGCTCAGGGAGGAAGCTAGTGTTTGGGGGAAGGGGGCAGAAGAGACTCTGACAAAGGGCAGAGCAGGGTGGTGGCAGGAGTGTCAGGGGACTTGGGAGCTGTCCTGGGAGGAGTGGGTGCCGGCTGGGTGGCAGTGGGAGTGCACGGTTCTGGACGCACAGGAGCGTCCTGTGTGAGAGGACCATCGGGGTCACCCTGGGCTGTTTGTGGAGAAGGGACGTCCAGGAGGACCAGGCGGAGAGGCTGGCCAGGGGCAGTGTTGGACACACAGGGTGAGCGTGTGTCCTGCTCCAGTGGGCAGGGCGGTGGGGCAGGAGTGCTGCAGAGGAAACTTGGGGTGTGGTTGGTGGGCCGGTGAGGTTCAGTGATGACGGACACGCCTCCGGGCCCGGGCTTTGTGGAGAACAAAGGCCCCGATCGGCCCTGAGCACGCAGTGCCCGCGGCCAGGGGGAGCTGAGGGAGCTGCTGCAGTGCGGGGAGCAGGACCTGCTGGTCTGCGTGGGGGGCATCCACTGTGCTGAGGGGAGTGAGTGCGGGGAGGAGGTGCCGCTCCTTGACCCCCCACCTCCGTCTGCACAGAGAGAAGGGACTCTCTGAGGCTGGCGGTCTTTGTTTTAGAACTAGAATTTGGGAGATCACTGGATGGAGGGAGAGGGGGCAGAAGACTGTTGGAGAGGAAGGAAGCAGACTCCGAGCGCCAGAAGCCAGGGAGGGAGGTCACAGAGGGGCCTTCCAGTTAGCACAGAGATGGAGTTTCCCGGCCTCCATCGCCGGAGACCCATGGAGACATTAACAGAGCAGCTCCGTGGCCTGGGAAGAAAGCTGAGTGGGCAATTAGAGCTCCAGAGAGCTGAGTGGGGTGTGAGGTCATGGATGTGAAAGACGGCCTCTGACTTGAAGGGGGTAATGGACGTGGAGGCCCTTGGACAGGTGCTGGCCCCCTGGCAGGACGCATGGGCTGCCTGCAGCTTAGGAGGGGTGTCCTCAGGAGGGATATCGGGGCACATGCTGGACCAGGCGCCCAGGCTCCGTTGAGGGAGGGGCCGCACTTACACGATGCCAGCCAGGAGGCTCTCCGAGGCCCCATCCTGGGCGGCAGTGCCTGGCTGAGTGGAATCCCCTGTCAGGAGCCCCTCCCCACAGACCTTCAGAAGGAGCACGCCCTGCACTGTGTGGTTTGAACAGGACCCATCTCTGTTCAGAGGTCAGCACGCCCATGAACGCGTGCTTCCCAGTGCCGCGGGGCCTGGCCGGGCCTGGAGCGGGTACCTTTCAGAGGTGGGCAGGGGCGGGCTCTCCACCCACCAGGATCTGCACTGTTGGACTCAGGTCAAGTGGCTGCCGCCCCCACACGGCTGACAGGTCAGGGACCTGGGGGGGCAGGGCTGCTGGCCCTGTTGCTAAGCAGCCAGTTCCGGTCTGCATCTGTTCTTCCAGGGACCTCAAGGACGGCTGGGCTTTGTCATGGAAGTCCTTTTCATGGTTTGTGATGAGCTTCTCCATCACTAATAACTGCTACTGGACCCCGTTGGTCAGAGAAGCAAGAGAACTTTCCAAGCACCTGAGCCGACCGAAGGACCAGAGCCCCTTGCTGCTGCGATATTGGGCATCTCACAGCTGTCTGCTGGTCTGTCCGCCGCAGGCCGACTTTCCAAGGACGTGGGTGACCTCGGTCACAGTCTCTGAGACCGGGGAATGGCCCCAAAACACCTGTCAAAGCCAGAGCTTGAACCAGTCTGTCTTGTGACGAAACAGCGGTCTGCACTTGAGACAGGGAGTGGCCCGACAGTGACAGCCCTCATCTGCCAGGAGCCTGGAAGAAGTAAAGCAGCGTTTCAAGGTCACGGCCCGCTTCTCCTGCTGCCGCGCTCCCGGGCGCCTCTCCTCACCATCTGGACGAGGGTCCAGAGGTTCTCCGATCCCATCACTCCCGTGCCAGGCATCGCCCTCGTCAGAAAGCCCGGGGAAGCAGTGCCAGGAAGGGCCCACCAGGCAGCCACGCCTGCCGGCATAAACCTCGAAGACACACGTCCAGGCCGGTTCACAGGTGTGATTCTCGGTGCAGAGGATTCTCAGTGCAGAGTTTGGCTGCACACGTGCATGTGTGTGCTAGGCGGGCCACATTCCAGGGCAGGGCCATCTCCACGACGCCGGGTAGGTGGCCTTCTTGGGCGGGCATCCTGGCCTGGCTGGTCTTTGGGGCACTTGCCACCCTGACTTCTGGCCGGTGCACAGCGTGACCAGGCCACTCCTGCTCTGCGGCCTGAGTGCGGTCCCAGGGCTGGTGATCAACAAGCCGTGCTCTGGGCAGCCTCTCCCAAGAGTGTGAGGTTGTCTGGCCACTGGAGGCCAGACGTGTGTGTCCTGTTCACACTCTTCCCAGCGACTCGGGGCGGGCGGGAGGCCCAGCTGCTCAGCAGCCTTGCCAGACTCGGCACTGCTCACCTTGTCTAATGCCAGCCGCCCCGGCAGGTACACGTTGGTTGTATGTGCGTCCCTTCTGTGGGCATCGGTGTTGCACACTGACCACTCGTGTGTGCTCTTCTCCGGGCACCCGGCCCCACCTTCTGCCTGCTTGAAAGACTCTCTTCAGTTGTAAGAGTTTCTTAAATATATGTGTTCTGGATACAGGCCCTTTGTCACATGTATTATGAGTATTTTCTCCCGATTTTGCTTCATTTTTAAAGTCTGTTCCAAGAGCAGAAGTTTTAAATTTTGATGAAGTCCAGTGTCTTGTGCTGAGTTGAAGTTCCTAGTTTGAGCGCTCCCGGGGTTGGCAGTGTCTGCCCTCGTGGTGCGAGTTTTTCCTTCCTGCACAGGAGTCCGTGCTGACCCCAGGCCGTGAGGACTGTCTGCTGCGTAGTCTGGAAAAGGGCTGTCCTCTGCCATGTTGTCCACTCTGACTCCCAGTCTATCTGGGACTGGCCTCGGAGCGTGCGGGTGAGGCAGGACAGGAACCACTTTTATATGGAGGTTCAGCTCTTCCAGCATCTCTTACTGAAAGGACCCTCCCTTGCCCGCCCCAGGGTGGTGGCAGTTCTGCTGTAAGTCAGGTGGCCGTCTCTCCAAGGCCTGCCTGGACTCCCGTTTTCTCCCTCTGGGTCTCGTCCTGTCCCACACTCAGCTGCTGTGACTGCTCACCGTGCACTTTGGTTCTGCTCCGCCACTTTCTGGGCTGCCTGGTTGGTCCGCGTCCCCACAGAAGTTTTAGGGGTTCAGAGGCAGGTTGCTGATTTCTCCACAGAAAGCCTGCCGGAGCCCTGATTGCAGCTCAGACTCTGGATGGCCGTGAACTTGGTACAGTCCACGAACATGGTGTGCCTTCCACAAGCAGGTGTTCACTTTCTCTCAGCGGCGTTCTTCCTTTGCCACGGGCAGGTGATGCACCACTAGTTCCAGGGATTGTTGGATATTTGATTTTAATCGGATTGTTAATATTTTTCAAATTTCATTTTCTAAATTTTTGGCTAATCTATAGATAAACAATTGACTTTAAAAATACTTTTTAAATATTTTATTTTTAGAGAGAGGGGAAGGGAGGGAGAAAGCGAGGGAGAGAAACATCAGTGTGTGGTTGTCTCTTGAGTGCCCCCTACTGGGGACCTGGCCCGCAACCCAGGCATGTGCCCTGACTGGGAATTGAACCCACAACCCTTCTGTTCACAGGCTGGCATTCAATCCACTGAGCCACACCAGCCAGGGCTGCAATGGACTTTTAATGTTTTTTTTTTTTTAATTCTTACCCAAGGACATGCTTATTGATTTTAGAGAGAGGGGAAGGGAGGGAGAGAAACATCGATCGGTTGCCTCTTATATGCACCCTGAACTGGGGTCATACTTGCAACCCAGGCATGTGCCCTGACTGGGAATCAAACTCATGACCTTTTGGTTCACAGGACTACGCTCCAACCAGCTGAGCCACACCAGCCAGAGCCAATTAATTTTTATGTATCTGCTTTGTGCTCAGCAATTTCGTTAAGTTTTCTGTTTTATTTCTAAGAGTGTGGTGTAGAATCTCGCGGGTTTTCTGCACATCTGATCGTTAGCGTGCACTGCTGTTTGTGGTTCTTTCACTGTTTGTGTCTGTTTTGTCTTGCCACACTGAAGTAGTAGAACCTCTGGTGTGATGCTACCTAGAGGTGGCGATGCACAGCCCTCCTGTTTTGTTCTGTCCTCAAGGGGACGGCGTTCACGGTCTCACCCCCAGCTCTCATGTTTGCCTGGTGCATGGGGAGTCAGGAGGAGTCGTTTTCCCGACATCTGCGCAAAATTCTGCGTGGAAGGAATTTGTGCGGCTGGGAATCTGCCCCTGGTCATTTCTTCCAGTTATAGCCGTTTTTGCTGTCCCACACCTTTGTCACTTTGTGCATCCCCTTCATTTCTCCTGCAGCCACAGTGTAGTTCTCAGGCTGCTAGTTCCATCGCTGTTCAGAGGAGACGCTTTTTTTGTCATTTGGGAAGATTAATACCGTCTGGGCCTCGGCTGGACGAATGTTTCCGATGCTCGCTCCTTCTTTCCGACTCGGCGTTGCCGACTGTGCGCGCCGACCCTCCCTCTTTCAGGAGGGCCGCTGCCCATCTCACGAGCTCGACAAGACGACTGCGTGATGGGAATGTCCACGCCAGTCAATGTCTGGCGTAGGCAGAGACCATGGTGCACGTCCATAGCTCCAGTGGAACTGTCACCAGCGAGTGTGCAGACACGCGGTTCTTTTCCTTTCAGTCCCGGCCCCGTGTGTTTCAGACACGCCGGGGCGTGTGGGGTGAACGTTGGGCCGGGGTCAGAAAGCCTCGGCTGAGATCCTGATCCTTCTCCTGACTGCTCACAAGTGACGAGGGTGGTGATGACGATACCTGCGAAGCCAGGCAGGTTGCTCGGGTGCTCACTGCCCTACTTCCTGGCAGATGAGCTCGTGTTCTGATTGGAGGGCCATTGCAGCCAATCAGAAGTGGGGCGTTTCGAATGTAATGCGAGGCGCTGTTTTTCTCCTGCTCTGCGCGGGGAAAGCACTGCTGGCCGGGTGTTGCTCCACGCCCCGCCCCTGCCCCAACCTGTCTGTGCTCTGCCCTGCGCCCTGAAGACGGCCTTAAAGGGGAGGGGTCTGGCCTTGCGTCTGAAAGGCAGACCTGAAAGGGAAGCAGGCTTTGAAAGGATCCGTGTTTAGGAATTTATGATTACACTTTTTATCATGCAGTACTTACTAAACCTGATTTGCCTTGTCTTGTGGAAAATGTCCTAGCGGGACAGAGACCTAGAGTCTGGCACCCCCCACCCCAGGAAAGGGAGCCCGGCCTTTCTCACCTGACTTTGGTCTCTGTCTGCAAAGCGGCCCCTCCAGACGCTCCAGCACGGCGCAGGCTCCCGCGGCACTTTAAAGCCTGGGAGTGTCGGGTCCCTGCGGTGGGGTGCCAGGGCTTGTGGTTGTAGATGTCGTGCCCACGTGGCTGGTGGGGCCGTGGCCAGTGTCACCGCAGGCCCACCCGACCGTACCGCGTGGGCTCTGCTGTCTGCTCTCCTGGTGCCCACACGCACCGGCCGCTGGGCCGCGTCTCAGCGCCAACAACGCTCCTGACAAACGGCGTCCATTCAGGGCGCTCCGCGCCTGTGCATCGTGCCCCCGTGGGGCTGTGAGCAAAGATCCACCCGACGCCAGTCTTAGGCAGCCCCCGGCCGCGTTCGTGGTGACTGTGCACCCGCCCCGCAATGTTGCCCTGTTTCTTGAGGGACTGTAAGAATGGAAGGAACTCGATTTTGAGGAAATTGAATTTTTTCTGAAACAGGATGGTTTTCAGACCAGGAAGAAGTGGTGAAGCTCCAGCTGGGCCCTTCCGCTTGCTGGCTCGGGGGTCCCTGCGGTCAGCCTCCCCACTGCTGCTTGGGGAGCGATGGGCGTGGCCTGGGCATGTGGGTGGGGCTGGGCCGTGGCGGGGTGTGGCCGTGGGTGGGGTGTGGCCGTGGGTGGGGTGTGGCCATGGGTGGAGCGTGGCAGCTGCCCCTGCTGACGTCGCCTGTGTGCTCAGCTGCAGACGGCAGAGTCCTGCGGAGCGCCGCCGTGTGGAGGATGCCGGAGGAGTCGGAACCTGGCAGCCACGAGTCCCCAGACGACGCAGCGAGCACGGCGCATGCGCTGGAGCTGCTCTGCGACCTGGACCACACTGCGCACGGGAGCACGGCCTGGTAGGTTCTGCGCGCCTGTCCTCCAGAGTGGCCTGCGGTCTCACCAGCTGCTGTCTGGATTAGACGCACTTATGAAAACCATGCTGCACGCACGTATCGGAGCTGCCCCCAGGGGCCTCCCACCTGCGACCCGCTGCCCACACCCCTGCCAGGGCGCGGCACGTGGGCACACTGCTATGTGACTCACGAGCACTCTTGTTAGATTCAGCCGTCGATGCCCGAGTCGCACGTTCCTGCAGGTGGAGGGTGTGTCATTTTTCTGGGGGCTACGCACAGGTGCGCTGTGCGCCTGGTTGCTACACTCCGAGCCCTCCGCGTTGTCATCCTCGAGGGTAGTTCCCCACGTGTCACCTGCAGTGCCAGGGACCACTCTGTAGAGCTCCCGGCCTCACTGTTCCGTGGACGATGGAGGGTTTGCTGTGCTCACCGTGGTCTCGGGGACCCTCCTCAAGAACTCACAGCTCTCTGTGAAGTCCCCGAGGCCTCGGGAGATTCAAGGAGCCACGCTTCTAGAACGGACTTTGAAAGCATAGTGTTGTCACAGGTGTTCACAATTACAAGGGTCACTATTGTCCTCAGACGGTTACGCTCCCGTATGTGGGAGGGCTGGGGAGAGGAGGAGAAGGGGGTAGAGAGAGAGAGGGGGCTGCCTCCTCTGCATAGTCAGTTCCGTCCTCACCCGCTCTACCAATTAAGTAAATTGAGCCCAATGGGTTTTTATTAAGCACCTGCTGCATGCGCCTGCCAGGCTCTAGAGGCCAAGGTGACGGGTCAGGGGACCTGGCCTCAGGAGCGGTGGTCTCTCGGGGGACCGTGCTGTGAGTGTCTGACTGGGGTGCAGGCCGGGCCAGAGCCTCCCCCGCAGTCACTAGGTCGTGTGTGCCAAGGCCCCAGGAGGGAGTGGCTGTGTTTCACTGGTGCACTTGCCGAGGGTGTTGCTCAGGAGGTGGCACTTGGAGCTGGGACAGAGCCAACTCCTGTCAGCGTGGGTCTTGAAGCTGTGAAGGGAGCGGAGTGGTAGGTCCGTGCGGTCCCGGCAGGCACATCTCAGGGTGTCGTCCTGACAGAAGGCCCAGAGCCGGCCCGCAGCGTTAAGGGGCATGAGCAGGCCACAGTCACCTCAGGGCAGCCACCTTGGTGAGTGCGGAAAGCTCAGGGACCAGGAGCTAAAGGGTGGACCGTGGGCTGGCTTCCCCAAGTCCCCGCAGAGGCTCAGCCACTCCACCAGCGTGCCGGCAGAAGAGCTCGTCCACGTGTGCATCACAGGGAGAAGAGCGTCAGGGCGACATGCGGAGTCTGGACCATGCACCCGTGGTCGCCCACCTGGGGAGCAGATGTGCTGGGGAGTTGGGGTCAGTGTCGAAAGCCGCCCAGACCCCCCCAGGAGCAGCTGTGGTGAAGCTGCTGCTGTTGTTCCGTGTCTCTCAGATTCCTCTTGTCGCCTGGGACACTGCTTTCTGCACTGGCACCCTGAGGTACCTGCAGACCCACATGCAGTGGTAGGACAGTGCTGAGGCCCCGGCACCCACCCCTGCTGGCCCGCCCAGCGTGACAGCGGGATCCCCGTGCTTGTTCAGAGCCCGCGCGGCTCACATACTCGTGTGTGCACCTGGACAGGTTCACTGCGTTGGCTCCTGTGGCCACAGTCGTGGCTCTGATCCAGATCTAGGTCCCTGTGGGGGCCTCAGCTGGCCACAGTCCACATTGCCACACCCAGCTCCAGCCCTGGCAGCCATGAGTCTGCTCCCCTCGGGGAACTTGGCACTTCCAGAATGTTCTATAAATGCAATCCCACACAGCATAAACTGTGACAGTGGCTTTTCTCACTTGTTGTCCCTCCCCGAGGCTTATCCTACTTGTGATCCATGGCTCCGCCCTCTCCGCTCTGAGCAGCTCTCTGTCGGGTGGGCTATAGTGCGAATGGCCTTGACTGTGGGGACAACTGTGAATCTAGCTGCTCTGAACATGGCGGTGCAGGTTTTCACATGCCTCCGAGTGTCCCTTTCTCTGGCTGCTCTTGCTCAGCATGTGACAGGGTGTGAGTTCTGTGGGAGCCTCGGCAGTTCTCCAGAGGGGCTGCCCTGGGCGTCCCCCCGCGGTGTGGGGTCCCAGCTCCTGCATGCAGCTGTGACACGCATGTCCCTTTGAGCTTCGTCAGTGGTGTCACGGTTTTGTTATTGGACAGGAAGTCTGAGTCTGGGGAAGTCACGTCTGTAAAGGGTGCTGTTTGGGGTCAGACGCAGTGCAGTTGGGGTTGTGTGTGCTTTTGCTTTCCCTGTTGGCTTGTAACCTGGTGCAGAGGCTGGTCCAGGAGAGGGGCTCCCACTCATGCCCTGGACAGTGGCTGCTGCTGGCTATGGTGCGCACCCAGGAAAGCTCACGGTCCCCACTCCTTCAGTCGCTGCTGCGGAGAGAGGGGGGCTGTCCCTGGGCCACTCCGCTCCTGTGTGATCTGGGGCAGCTGGGAACGTGCCGCTGTCCCCCGGGGTCTGTCTCAGCCTCCAGCCGGCATGGTTGGGACTGCACAGCAGCCGGCCCCTGTCGCCACGGCTCCTGGGGGGCAGTGAAGGCAGGAGGGAGGTTACAGAGGGCCCGTGACGCGCACATTGATGTCAGCACTGAGCAGGTGTGCTCCATTTGATGTCAGCGCCAAGCAGGTGTGCTCCAGAGCCCCCGCCTGCTCTCTTCTGCCCTCCTGCCCTCAGATGGGCGGGGGTCCCTCAAAAGTTGCCCTTGTTCCTAGATTTGGAGGTCACATCTCAGCTGGGGCGGTGGCCCTGTGGCAGGCTTGCTGGACGCGTAGTGCTCCCAGGTTTGCTAGGGCACACGGTGAAAGTCGGGCAATGGAGGGCCGGGTGTGGTGTGCCCTCCTGTCCTGTCTCTGCCGGGGGTCCTCCGCCCCACCTGGGGGCAGGTCTCGAGCTGAGCCCTGAGGGGCCACCTTGTACCCGCATTGCTGAGCTCCTGTGTCGATTAAAGAGCTGCCAGCTTCCTGGCCCCGTGTCCCTCTGCGGGGTGGTCCTTCTGAGCGTCCCTTCCCCCAGGCCTTTCCGCCATTTCACCCAGCATCGCCTTTTACAGGAGCAGTGGTCACTACCTGGCACTTGGCTCCACATCTGTGCTCCTGCCTTTCCCAGGTGCCCTGGCCTCCCCTGCAGGCCCTGCAGGCCCCAGGCTGCGTCTTCAGCACCAAGGACAGTGCCCAGCGCCCAGTCACACTCTGCGTGTGGGGGTGAGGAGAGGCTGGGATTGCAGCCCAGACGGTGCCCAGGGCCCATCCCCAGGGCTCATGTGCTTTGCCTGATTGATTCCCATGGGGCTGCCGCCCTCTGCAGAGACCAGCCACCTCCCTTCTCTCCCGCAGGGTCTGTTGCCACCACCGTCCCCCTGGGACGGTGTCGGAGGACCTGGAGCCCAAGCGCCGCCTTCACGTCTGAACTGATGCACGCCGTCCCTTTGGGGTGTCTTGTCTGTATGTCCTTATTCCCGTGTGTGTGACGCGCTGACTCCAGGGGCCTCTGGGGCTCTTCCCAGCACCAGACCCGCCTGAGGCAGCAGCCTTGCTCCCACTGGCCCATGGCCACACAGCCGGTCCTCTCAGTGAAATAACAACTCTGGCCCCCTTTCCTGCCCATTGCACTGATGTGGTGCCGCCTGCTGCTCTGCCCAGGCAGCCACCTCCCTGGGGACACGGCTGTGGGGACACCCCGCAGGTGCAGTCACTCCTGGGGTGGAGCCAGCTCAGCCGAGCTGGTGACTCATGTAGTCGGACTGAACTGCTGGGGCTGCTTTTGCCAAATTGTGATGTTTTCACCGTTTTCGGTGTCTGGCCCATCGCACTCCAGGCCGCAAGTGCCGCCTTAGGTTCTTCCTTGGAGCAAGCGCTAGGTAAGGAAGGAAAGTCACACAGCCCTCCCTTATTGTGCTAGAGAAACGGAGGTGGAAGAGGGACCCCCGCGCCCCATGCGTGGTCACTGCCCCTCACTCTCTGGGAATGGGTCAGGGAGGCCCTGGGGCGCCCCGTTTTGTGTTGTGTGGGCCCCTCCTCCTGGAACGAGGGGGGCTGAGAGTTAGGGTCGCATGGCTTTGAGTGCGACTGCCCTGCCTGCAGGCCTCCCGGCACCGTCCTGCTGGGCGTGACACCCCGAGTGCCCAGGTGGGCTCGTCTCCCCAGCGTGTTGCTGTCGGCTCCGGGTGTGACCGGCCTCAGCAAGGTGACCCGACAGGCCCCAGCTCCCTCTGCTGAGGAGGAGCCCCTCAGCCGTCAGGGGGCTGTACCTGGCCGGCAGGTTAGCGCTTCCTGCTGGCAAGAGGGGGCACAGTCGACGTGATAGGCTCTCCAGGGTGTTCCGGTGCATCCTACATCGCAGGTGGCAGGTCACAAGGCGTCAGAGAAACTGCCACATTTCCGGGGTGACAAAGCCTCTTTAAGGGAGAAGTTCCAGAAGTCCGTGACCAGAAGCTCTGCAGGGTGGAAGCGAGATGATGGAACTCCCACTGCCCTGACCAGGGTGCCGAGGGGCCGCGATGGCTGAAGTGGGCGTCACTGTATTGGACACACTGGTGCTTCTCTAATGCCCTTCGACATGTTCATGGCACTCAGACCCAGTGACTGGCTGGCCTCTGCGTCCTGAGCCAGCTCTCGGGGGAGAATGCCTCTCTTGGTGGAGGTGGCGGCAAACGCACGCTGGAATGCCGGGCAGGCAGCGCGGGCTTGGTGAGCCCGGGAAGAGGGTGTGCCCGCTGGGACGCGGGACGGACGAAGGGGCAGGGGCAGGGCTGTGGGCCTGCGGGCGGGAGCAGCGGCAGGAGCTGTGAGGTGCCCCCTGACACTCGAGGTGGCTGGCCCCCAGGGAGGGCTTCCGGCCTCGTTTCCTTTGGTTTTTCTGCTTTTGAGTTCGGTTGGGTAGAACGAGGACGTTACCTTGGGGAGTGTCCAGAGAGTAAGTTCAAAGTTATCCTTAATGCTGTGCAGAAGTTGCCTTTGAGGGTTGTTAAGAAAACATGTCTGAAGCCTTTAGAGATCCCATGGCAGACCCGATCCTGCTGTTCACGGCAGTGGACTGACTCTTGGTGGCTGTGCCAGGCCCCTCACTGAAGACACTGGACGTCACAGGGTCCGTGTCCACGCTTTCTGGCCACGGCTCCCTTCCAAAGTCGCCTCTCAGCCTCACACGAGCCGGGTGCTGCCGGCCCCACATCCCGGGCAGGGCAGCCGCATAGTTGCTGTGCAGAGAGGCCCCTTCCCAGCTGTTCCAAGGTGGCACGGGGAGCAGGGGTGGTTGCAGAGTCCCCACCACCGCTGTGCGCGAGTGTGACCAGAACTGAGTGTTTGGAGGGGTGGGGGATGAAAATAGTGCTAACACGTGGTATGCCAGGTGCGACTTCTGTGGGAAGACACGAAGCCCACGGGCAGGCAGTGCAGGCGTCACTCACGTCACAGGACACGCCGTGTCCTTTCGAGGTTCCAGTGCGTGAGTGCAGTGGGTGACCTGGGTGCCAGAGCACGTCGGCCGGTCCCCCGTGACCCCGGTGCTGCCAAATGTGTGAGGCGGGGACACCTGTGCATCCGGCAGGCTGTTTAGAGGCCTGGGTTTCGTAAGGCCCCGCTTCTGACCACTTACACTCGAGGTTTAAATAATGAAGAGATTTTAAACCTGAAGGTGTGCAGTGTGTCAGAATTTTTAACTAGTTGATTTTTCCGTCCTAAAACATGAGTGGGGAGGAGAAGCCAAAGCCACTACTAGGAACTTAGATAGAATGGTCTCCTCCAAAACGTGTGATGGTGTAGGCCGACTTTGAACTTGTGGGAACACCTGGGGGGGCGGGGCTGGGTTCACTGAGCGTGCTGCTATGTAGGCGGAGCATTCGCCATTCCCTCAGCATGCTGTCTGCCCCTTGCCTGGGAAGAGCCTGGGTGAGACTGGGGTCACCTGGGCTTATGTGGGGACGGCCTTGACAAGAGAGGGCTTGGGCCCCGGACTTGGGGCTGGCAGGAGGCATCGCTCAGGGGACATGCATCCCCAGCTCCGTCCCTGGCTCTCTGGGACAGAGGGACAGGAGGGCAGGCACTCCAACACAGAGCTGTGCTCTGGAAGGGGTCAGCAGAGCTGCATCCCGCGTGCACCCCACCAGGCGATGCGTGCTGGCCCCGGGACTCGGCCCCGGGAGGCTCTGCGGGAGCAGCCTCTGCAGGTCTGGTCATTGGTGCCCCGTTTTTCCGCTCCCACACTCAGCAGGTGGGCGTCTTTCCACGTCTGTGCTGCTCACGTCTGCTTCTGCTGAGGCTCGCTGCAGAGCGTTCCCCTGGGCTGCAGCCCCTGAGGTGCCTCCACAGAAAGGGAGAAATCTGAAAGCACTGCCTCCTTCCTCTGCGGCCTGCGTGTGCCGTCTGTGCTGCCCTGACTGTGACAGCTACGCCGTGGAAGGACCTACAGGCTCGTCCTGGCGGGAGCCGTCAGAGCACACAGACTTCCAGTGACGACGTCATCCAGAGGCAGGACCTCCAGACCCACCGCCGGTGCTCAGTGGCAGCAGGCGGTCACACACCTGATTCTGGGCCTGGAAGTGCCCCTGCGTGACAACCACCAGAAGCTGTCACCCCACAAATGTGATCGGAGCCTGCCTCGGCATCACGGCATGGCTCATCACGCCTCCCGTCCTTGCCCTCGAAGCCCCTGTGGAGAGCTGACCTGCATCCCACCACGAACGTGAGTGGGGGGCGCTGACCAGACGCCAGGCCAGTGTGCTCTCAGGAAGAGATGGAGAGTGAGCTGTGAGCTCCCCCACTGCGCTCCTTTCAGACGGGTTTCCAGCGTTTAACCGGGGACCACCGGCTGAGTAGATGTGGTTCTCTCGGGAGGTTCCCCCTTTCCAGTCCAGCCGTGAACCGGGTGAGGTTTCCAGTGCAGCTGGCACACGTGGGCAGCACAGCGCGGCCCTCTCTGGAAACTGCTCCCGGAGTTGCTGGCCCTGCCTCTTGCATGTCATGTGCTGGGGGCTCCATCCTGGCGGTGGTCGTGCCACCTGCTGGTGGACTTCAGGGACCTCCACTCCCCCTTGGAGGGATGGAGGCACTGGCAAGGTACATGAGTGACGTGAAATCAAGTTGACATTACGGTGAGGCTGGTGTGAGCTGTCCTTGCACCAGTGCCAAGCCCGGAGTGTGGGTCGCCCGCCGAAAGGGGGAAGTGTGAGCCTGGCCCAACCAGCGAGAAACCTGCCAGATCAGCGCCCTCGTTCCCGCCGGCTTGGCCCTGCCGGAGGTTTGGGTTTTATGCCGGGGCGTACTTTCAGAAGCAGCCCTTTCTCGTGTCTCTCCGGGCGGTCCTGACGGGGTGCAGCGCACTTCTGCCAGGAGGTGCTACTTCGTAGGTGTGTCTGACCAGTCAAGGAAGTGTTGCATCTTTTCACGTTCACTGGCGATAACGGAGCAGAGTGGGCAGTTTCCGTGAACCAGAACGGACCGTTTAGAGGAGCAGATGCGGCAGAGGCTCCTTTGTGGTGTCTGCAGCATCAGTTTCGCGGTGACGACCCACGATGAAGTGGGACCTCTCTTTTTACGGCACTGCACCTCCGGGGGTTCTGAGGGATGCCGCATACCCTGATGAGGACCCAACCATGGCGAGTTCAGTTCGGTGACGGTGCCCTCGGGCCCGGTGAGGTCCAGGCTGTTTTCCCGCGGTTCTGCATGAGCACAGCAGAGACGCTGTTCTGAAGAGAAACACCAATCAGGTGCCCCTCGTGCGCACCTGACTGGGGATCAAGCTGCAGCCCAGGCATGAGCCCTGACCTCCGCTTTGCGGAACGACATCGAACCCGCAGAGCCACAGGGACCAGGGCCAGTCTCTGTTTCCACAGCAGAGGAAGGCCCACAGATGGGCGGGACACGGACTCCTGGTGGGTGCTGTGAGGTGCATGCGTGGAGTCAGCAGGAGGAGCAGGGCAGGCTGGCTGTGGGTTAGATGGAGGCAAGAGCGACACGTCAGAGAGGGCGGGGGAGAAGTTGCACACGGTTTCCTGGCCTGGCATGTAGAGCGTGAGAAGGTCGAAGAGGGAAGAAATGGCTGCCATGTGTTCCCAGGAAAGGGGCAGCGCCAGGGGCAGAAGAGGGGGCAGCAGAGTCCCGTCCGATGCGCTGGGGTTTCAGGTGAAGTGGACATGCCCTGAGAGATGCCCTTTGGGCTGTCGTGGGGCTGAGGGCCGAGCGGGTGGCTCGGTGGTGGCTTCAGGGGCATGGCTGGCGCCGTGGGGTTTGCTGCCCAGAGGTGGGGAGGGTGGGTTGCAGAGGGGAGGCCAGAGAGAGGACAGTGGTGGGGAGAGACCACACGTCCCCAGGGCTACACAGCCATGTCTTCAGCCCTGCTCCTGAGACTGATTAACAAGCCAGACCACGGCTTAACAAGGCCCTCTGGATGAGGAGCAGCCCTCCCGCGCGGGCTCCGAGACAGCCAGCCTTGCCGAGTGCGCCTGATCAGCGGTCTTCTTCCATTTTACTTTCCGTGCACTGTCACCTGCCCTGGGCACACGCTAAGAGGGACCATAATTAATTCTTCCCTCACTCTCCTTTCAACGCCTGCTGTGCAGGTCACCTCCGGGCCGGCGCCTGGCAGACAGCGGGGCAGTCCGTGCTCAGGGGAGTTTACAACCTCCCCAGGACGCCAGGCCCGAGTGGTGGCCGGCGCACAGTGTGTGGATGGGCGGGCGGGCTGCCCGGCCTGGACAGGGCAGCCGAGGGGTCCAGGGGTGGGCCAGCTCCCGGGACGAGGAGGTGCTCTAGCCAAGCTCCCACAGGGACCAGGCAGGAAAGAAGCCTTTGTGCAGACCCAGGATGAGCCATTGCACTGGTGGGATGTGCCTTCCAGCGCCGGCCTGGTCCTGCGGAGGGACAGCCTCCCGCCCCAGCGCTGGCTCCCTGGGGCGCCTGGGTCCCGAGATTCTCCTGCACAGAGCCTGGCGAAGTGTCTCGGGGCCCCTCCCCTCCTTGCCTTGACACTCACCTTGACCAAGAACTGTGCCATCTCAGACCCACGACTGTTTCGGGAAGTGCCTGGCATTGTTTTGAACGCATGACCACCGAGACAGTTTCCCGGGAGGCCAGCAAGCCTTTCCTGGGCCGCTGGTCTCGCAGACCACAGCTAGCCCGAGTCTTCGCCGGTCTCTCCGAAGGCCGGCCCACCGTACACAGTGTGCCCAGCCGACCCGGTCCCAGGCTCCAGTCTGTGGAGGGCCAGGGGCCTTGGACTCTGTGTGGGAGGCCCCTAAGCACCCTCCCCCCCCAATTTCTCCCGTGGCCTTGGCCTTCATCATCACACCATCTAACATTTGCTGTGGCTTCCGAGCAGCAAGAGACTGTTCCCCAAGAAGCATTTCTTCAGACCTTAGCCTCTAAGAGCTCGGGTTATTTTCTACAGCAAATCAGCATTACCTCCGGGATTCAGGCTTTTTTATTTCTTTTTGAAATGTTTTTCTTTTTAGATATAACAAGTGACTTCTGCAGCCACTTGGAATTCACGTGATTGTTTCCTCTGGCAGCATCACGGAGAGACAGAAGCTTTCTCTCGGAGAAGTGCGTCCCGTGGCCCGTACACAGGCAGGCGGAAAGTCTGCTGGGCGAGGAGAGAACGCAGGGTCAGTGGGCCCGGTGTCCTGCAGGAAGCCTGTCAGCCGCTCTGCACCTCTTTCCTCCCGCTCCCGGGGCACCGCCAGACCAGGGTGGCTGTTTTCTGTCAGCCACAGGGAGGAGGTGTGGCTTGTGGCCCGTGGTTGTGTCCCAGGAAGAACGTTCTTTGGAGCATGCTGCTCCCTTGTGACGTCCTGTCGCTCTTGATTTGGTTTCTGGAGCGGGCAGGTGACTCCGTGTGGCCATTCTGTGACTTTGGGAATGACACTCATGCCAGCCGGGACGTCTGCCTCTGTGAACCGAGAGGAGGAGACATGGGAGCTCCGCAGTCCCTGTCGGAGGTGTTCTGGAATGTGCCGGCCTCGCGTGCGTGTGCGCCTGACTCTGCGGGGACTGTCTGCAAATGCCCTAGCAGGCCCCGGCCGTCCTGTGCTCCTAGTGCCCTGGCCTCCCCGCACCTGGGAGTGGGGGGAGGGGACGGGTCGGCTGTGGTGGAGCCACTCTCCCCGGGGTGTGCCCTGCAGCGGAGGCTGTGAGGATGAGGGTGAGGGTGCCCGCTGCCCAGGCTGTGAGCTGTGGGGCTCCGTGCCGGGCGGCCTGCCATGGCATTCGTTTCACTTGTGGTGCCTGCGTCTGCCTGTCGCCGTGGGGATGTGGTGTTTCTGGGGAGGGTGTGACCCCCCACGGCTCATCTGAGGGGGGACATGATGCAGATTTATTTGTCCTGTGTTTTCAGGTAGGTTAAAAAAGGTCAGTTTTGTTTTTCGAATTTTTGACTATATTTAGAATTTAGCTACCTGAAATCTTAAGAATTGCCCTTTTTAAAAACAAAATTTTATTTATTCTTAGGGAGGGGAAGGAGAAAGAGAAAGAGAGAAACATCCATGTGTGGTTGCCTCTCACACGCCCCCTACTGGGGACCCGGCCCGCAACCCAGGCCTGTGCCCTGACTGGGGATCGAACCGGTGACCTTTCGGTTCCTAGGCGGACATTCGGTCCACTGAGCCACACCAGCCAGGGCGGAAGGAGTTTTTTAAAACTTATTTTTATACTTGCTAGTTTTTGGTTAGCACAAACTGAAGTAAAGCACAGCGTCTCCAGGCCGTGTTCATGATGAACAGCCCCTCACGCAAGCCGCAGTGCAGTGTGTTCCAGGGCCCTGCCGACTCCATCCGGCACGGAGTGCCCGGCCAGCGTCTGCACCCCAGGAGTCCCCTCCTGCCCTCCCTGCAGCCCGCAGGGACTGGTGTTTACAGCTCTGTTGCCCACATTCCCGCCCAGAACAGCCTCTCTTCCCTCGAAACCCACGGCTCCGTTCCCCCGTGGGCTCAGAGATCTGACAGCCCGGCCCCGGGGAACTGTGAGCGAACCGAGCGGTGCAGGGCCCTTCTGAGTGGGGCTCGGGAGGCTCTGCGACCGCGCACCTGAAACCAGCCGGTGCGCCTCGGCCTTGGAGCGACTCCTCGTGCAGGGCCCCTGGCTGGCGTGCGCGCTCACGGGCTCCCAGACGGGCTCGCTCCCCGCGCCTGCCTGAGCCCTTCCCTGGGGCTCCTCGCCCTTGCTTTCTGCGCGGGGGCGCCTCCCGTGCCGTGCCCCTGAACGTCTCGGTCACTGCGGGGGGGGGGGGGGGGGGGGGGGGGGGGGGGGGGGGGTCGCAGCGTGGTGACCGGTCGGGTCTGCCTCTCGCAGCCCCCGACCGGCTGGGGGCCCACGGTCCGGCGCTCCGGGCAGCGAAGGTGTCGAAAACCGGTGTTCGGGAGCCCCGGAAAGGGCCGTGGGAGCGGCGCAGGCGGTCTGCAAGCTGTCGGCTCCGCTCCGCCCGACTCGCCGCCGGCCCTGAGGCGGCCAAGTCTGACCCCGTGGTGTGCGAGGTCCCCGGGGAGCTGGCTCTGGGGGTCTCTGCTCAGAGTTCCCCGTGCCCGCGTGGTGGTGCTGCAGGCCACAGGCTCCTGAGACGGCGCCCTCCTTCTGGGCAGCCCTGTCTCTGGCCCCGCCGTGGCCCGGCAGCGCCCCATCTCCGCACGCGCACGAGTTCTCAGTGAGCTCTGGAGAGGGCTCGTTACCCAACCCGCCCATCTGATCTGCTGCCTCTGCTGTCCGCTGTCGTGCCCGCGGTTCGTCCCTCCCCTCCCTCTCACCTGCGGGAGCCATGGTGTCTGGTGTTAGGGGGTGGTCAGGGTGCAGGGGTGGGGCCCCCACCGTGGGGTTGGCGCCCTTGGCCCAGGGGCGGGGCAGCTTCCTTGCTGCGGGGTGAAGGCGCCCTCTGGGACCTGGGAGGGGTCCCAGGCGCGACCTAACTGGTCTGGCGCCTGACCTGGGACTCACAGCTCCAGACTGCGGGGCGTCTGCTGGCGGAGTGGCAGGCCCGCGGGGTTCCGTCATAGCGGCCGTGCTGCCGGAGGCAGGCAGTGGCTCCCCAGGAGGAGACCGTGGGTGCCCTCTCCTGCCTTCTCCCCGCTTTCACGGCCAGCGGTCCGGAGTCTACTTCAGGCAACTGAAAACAGGCCACTGAGAGAAGTGCCATCCCTTTGCCCTCGAGTGTCTCCAGGCTCGGCACTCGGCGTGTCCTTAGCAGAGCGGGAACACAGGCCTCAGAGCCGCGTCGCCGCCGTCTTCCCTGCTCGCAGAGACCGTGCGTGCTGCACTGTGCTTATCGGAGAAGGGACGGAGAAGGGACGGAGGGCGACCTGCCAGCAGTCACAGTGCGGTGGCTGTGCTCGTTTTTCCTGACTATGTCACCTGCTCACGGCTTTCCCCTAGAGGCATAGTGGCTTTCAGTCTCGGTCATTCTCGTGTGCACTGTGTCAGCGAAGACGTCGGGGCTGTGGGTGATGGGATATGGCCCACGCTGGCTGGACTGTGGGACCTGACCGGGGACCCCGTGGGCAGACCGAGCCCGGCCCTCCCGTCTGCCCTGGGGTGCCCGCCGCGTTGCATGTTGCCAGAGGGACAACTGCAGGAGTTGTGGTGCCCTGTCCCAAACCAACAGCTGCCTGTGCCTCCCGGAGACCCAGCCACAGGCCCCTTCCTGTCTCATTGGCCAGAACGGCACCTCTGGGTCCGGTCAGGCATGTGGATGGCGTGTTGGAGAGGGTTTTGGGCAGCTCGGCTGACAGGGCGGACACTGCGGCGAGGCGCTGGCACAGCCGAGGTGTTTCTGTGCAGTCTGGCCAGCGCGGGCACGTGTCGTCTGGCGAGGGCGTCTCCTGGTGCCTGACGACACCCGCCCGCTGTGTGCTCACGGGACGGTGGGGGGGGTGGGTGGTGACGAGGGCTCCTGCTGGGGTCAGACCTTCCAAGGGCAGCGACCCACCGACAGCTGGGCCAAGGCCCCACTGGGTCGCACTGGCGCGGGAGGGAGGCGCTTAGCCGCACGTTTGGGGACCTCCAGTCTGTGCTCACGTTGCCCCTTCTCCTGCCCCCAGTGTCGTGTGGGAGCCCACGGGCGACGGGCGCAGACTCATGTCGCTGGCGGACAACCACATCCTGCTGTGGGACCTGCAGGGGAGCCAGGCCGTGGTGAGTAACGAGACAGCTCTCGGCTTCTGAGACTCTTAGATTGGGCTTCGGCTGATTCAGAATACACTTCTTGACTCGCATGTGTTTAGAATTTTGACTCTGACTATGAAATGACTAGTGAACGGATTGAATTATCGATGAAAGAACTGAACGATTGGCTCCATTGGGTGCAAGCCGCTGCGTACTGGGCCTGAGGGCCGTGTGTGGATATGGCGGAACCCTGAAGGCTGGCGGGACCCCACCCCCGTCCTCGTAAGCTGTCCACGGGAGACAGGGGCTCTCCAAGAGCGTTCTTCTGTGCGAAGCATTCTCTCCTTCTAAGGCATGGGTTCTCACAGTCTGTCTGGTCTAACCACCGTTCTGGGCCCTCGCACGTCCCCACCAGGAGACACCGTTTCCCCGACAGGCCGCCCCTCGGACCTGCTCGTGTTCAAGGCTGACTCTCGGGAACCAGGTCCTGGCTCTGGATCCTCTGTCTCCCGGAGAAACGGTCTGCTGATTGCTGTGTGTCTACGTTTTCACACTGGATCCCTTAAAACTTCCTCCTTTAAAGTGTGACTTTACCTGCGTTCACGAGTTCATTGCATTTGCTACGGTCGAAATAAGAACTTTAGAGAGAACGAACAAGAACTTTGAGAAGATAAAGGTCCTCAGCTCCGCACGAGGTCGGGGCATTGACTTTAGGTGCCTTCATGCGGGGCACGTCCTGTGGGTTTGGGCCTGTGATGTCAGTCACCCTTCCCCTCCTGGGGCCTCACAGCATCGGTCAGTCCGCCCCCCGGCCCAGTGGACGAGACGGCGTGGGCAGAGGCTGGTCGCTGCCGATCTGTGACACAAAACACGGAGCGTCCGAGTCTCAGAGCCCTCGTGGTGAGCGAGGCCTCACAGCCTCTGGCGGGCGCTTCAGAGTTGGCCTGTCTGGGTTTGCACGGTAACGTTTAAGGGGAACGTCACTACTTTCCTCGGAATAAAGGGACACAGGACACCTGTCTCCATGGAGCACTGTGCAGATCGCCCCGCAGTCTCAGCGTAAAACAGGGCACTTGGAGGAAGCCCGGCCCCTCAGAGCGTTCCCTGCGTCCCACAGGCCTGGGGCTCACTGGGGTGCCCAGGTCAGCGTCCAGGGGAGTGCTCGTCACCCCTCCTCCAGCTACTGGTCTGGGCAGGGGAGCCTACAACCCCACCGGCTCTCCCAGCAGGAGGTGGCCACGGGCAGGGGGCATCAGGCTCCTGCCCTGGGATTCAGCAGGCTGCCCACACCCTGTTCTACTGCCCTCCCCCCCACCCCCCCACCCCCCCCCGACATCAGACTCCTCTCCAGCCCGCGGTCCTCGCTGCAGCTCCACGGTGGGTGGCTCGTCAGGGACTCGCTCTCTGCAGAGACCTGTTTGGTATCCTCGGCCCCTCCTCCATCCATCTGCCTCAGCACTCTGTCAACACTGTGCTGTGACCCCAAGCCATGGCATTTAATGCCAAGACCCTCTGATCGACCCGGCCGTCTCCACACCCGTTCCTCAGTGTTCTTATTGTGTGAGGACATTGCCTTGTGTGGGGAATCTAATCTCAGGCTCACTGCATCATTACCCTTTGCAATTAAACCAGAGGTTCTTTGCCATTTATAATCATTAGCGAGAGCCCAGGGGAGGCCTAGGGGCGGGTCCTCGAGGTCCCAGCCCCCGGTGAAGGCAGAGGGGTGCCCCTCCCCCCATCCGGGCTGTGCTCATTCATCTCTGGGCTGCAGCGGCATCCACCGGCTGTGGAAATGAGTGTTCCTGCCACAGGGCGCAGCAGGCGGCAGAGCCAAAGGACACTGCGTGGCCGTGGCACCCAGCTGCTCTCTTCCCACATCGGTGTGGGAGCTGCCAAAGAGGAGGGCAGCGTGTCACCTGGGTGCAGCAGCGCCTCTTTGAAGGAAGAGAATGGGCTCCAAGGGCCCGTGTGACGGTAGAAACCACTGCCACCTGACACTGAGCTTCCTGTCCTTGAGACGAGGCTCAGGAAGGGAAGGGCAGAGGCTCGTCTCGCTCGTTCTCTAGGTTCACCGTCTAGAGCTTCAGGTCCAAAGCCTGGCGGGCGGACTCCAGTGTCAGGCTGCTGCTCACCGTCGTCTGGGTGTGGCGAGGGGACTCGCCTCTTCCTGCGCCGTCCCCCTCATCTCGGGCCTGTGCCCGACCCCTCCATGCGGGACACGACCCAGGACGTGGACCCCACTGCCAGCCTCCCTTGCAGTGTGGTGCAGCTGGACGAGTGGGCATGGGCGGAAGTGGTCTTCCTGGCTCTGGGCAGGGCCCCTCACTGAGGGGATGTCCCCGTCACCTGTGTCTCGGTTCCTGGGTGAGGAACGAGTGTGCTCATCTTTTTCTCCCCTTCTCCTGTCTTTTCATCCTCTCAGCAGGGTCTCCTGCAAAATCTAAGAATTTTTTCAACAGCCCCAGCTGGCGTGGCTCAGTGGATTGAGCGCCGTCCTGTGAACCTAAGGGTCACCGGTTCGAGTCCCAGCTGAGGCACATGCCTGGGTTGCGGGCTGGGTCCCCAGTGGGGGGAGTGCGAGACGTAGCCACAGACTGATATTTCTCTCTCTTCTTTCCCCTCTCTGAAAATAAGTAATAAAATCTTTAAAAAAAATAACTTCTTTGATAGACTTTAATTTTCAGAGCAGTGTGAGGTTCACAGCACAACTGAGGGGAAGGTACGGAGGTTTTCCTTCTCCCTCCAGCCCCCATGTGCATCGCCGCCCCTCAGTCAGCACCCCCCACCAGGACGGGGCGTCGTCATGAACCCGCAGGGACGCCACTGGCCTCCTCCCGCAGCGCGGTGCCTGAAGACCTGCGAGCACGCGCAGGTCTCCGCTGTCCGATTGGAGAGGGTCTCCTGCCGCCGCCAGTGCCCGCGTGGTGTGGCATGGGTGCTGCCGGAGTCACCGCTCAGCCAGTGCAAGTGCCAGTGCTGACCAGGACAGTGACAGGGCTCCCTGGGGTTTCCCAGGACACTTGCCACGTGCCCTGCTCAGAGGTGACGTCAGGCTCACGCAGGGGTCGTGTGCTGACTCCCTCACATGACGGATGAGAAGAGAAGGCTCGGGGAATCCAGGGACTTTCTGATGGCGCTCCGGTTTGAATGACAGAGCTGGCCTGGTGCCAGCCTGCCTGCACGGAGACGTGGCTGAGCGCCCCGGCCGTGGCCCCAGAACCTGTGGGCCTGAGCTTGAAAGTCTCGAACGGTGGTGACATTTTGTTCTGTGGAGGGGGTTTGACTCTTGGTCACAGCCAGGAGTGATTTGGAGCAAACTCTAGAAAGGAGGACGGTTCACCGAGCTTCATGAAGCCGGCTCATGGAGACCCGTGGAAGCCCCATGAAACGGGTTTCCTCGCGGGACTTGTGACGAAGGCTGAGACCCCGGGACGTGGCGAGCAGCGCCTGCGTCACTTGAGCCCCTGGAGCCGCCACGTCAGCGGGTGCCTCGGGGGTTGCTTCACACAGCCGCGGCGTGGAAGAGAGTGCGCAGCTAATCACCGATAGCACCGTGGCTGCATCACCTCACGGTTTTGTGCATGTTGGAGACAACCAGTGTTTCTGATCTTCCAGGTAGAGCTCGGAAATCAGTCCCCAGGCAGCACGGACTAGGTGTTGGTGTTCGACAAGTGAGCGTTATTTCCCACACTCTCAAAAGATTTCTCTTTGGCAACAGAAAGTAGAGGATGCATTAAAAAACTAAGGATCTGTAGGAAAAACAGCCGCCCAGCCTGGGGTGGAGTGGCGGGGGCACAGCGCGCCCAGGCTGGATGGCTGCCCTGTCCCAGGGCTGTGGGCCCTGCGGCGGAGCTGGGACCCAGGGGCAGCCCCTGCTTTCTGCAGAGCTGTTCTCCAGCTGGAGGGTCGTTGAGAGGCGGTGCCTTCAATTTACATTACAGGGTTGGCTGGGATCAGCTGGCACCAGTATCGGCCTGTGGCTGAGGTGAATGGGACGCTAAGGACAGGAGGTGTGTGGCTGCTGGTCTTTCGGGGGTCAGGGCAGCGTCTGAGCAGCGTGGGCATGCTGCCGGGGGCTGCGGCACCCAGGAGTCACAGACGGGACATGCGTTGTTCCCTGCGACAGCATTCAGCCTCCCTCGGGCCTCTGTCCGGATCTCCGGAGTCTGTCTCCAGGTCCCCTCTGAGAGCGTTCCTGAGAGCAAGCTCGATCTTCAGATGAGGCAGTGACAGTGGCCATGTGCCCGGGGGACAAGTGGCCAAGAGTACAGAGATGCTGGCCCACGCAGTCGCCCTGTCCTCAGAAGTCACTGGGGACCGCTTGCAACCTCAAATAGAAATGATGATGTAGCCAGTGTGACACATTTGTGTAGAACCCCAGGCAGGTGGGTGGGAATGAGATGAGGGGGAGCCCTTCCCCAGGCTCCACCCGGCCCCCCAGTGTCTAGGAGGTGGGGGTTTCTGCCCAAAGACAGCCCCAGTGGGCGTCTTGCGGGGTCACTGTCACTGCCTGCTGAGGCTTAGGGCACGTCTGTGTGACCGATTTGGGAGCCCTGGGAAGGCAGGGGGAGGGTGCGCATGCAGAACCTGCGGTTAGGCCCCAGCTGCGTGCTCCTGCAGCTGGACAGGCCACGGGCTGCTCTTGGTTGTGTGCGTCTCCGGGGCAGCCAGATGTCTGTTCCCTGTTGTTTCTTCAAGGTCGAGCTGGTTCTCTGGCTGCGCCCTCGCCAGCCCCGTTTAGCAGTGGGTCTGCTGACATGCTTGCTGTTTGTGCTGTGCCTGGTTTTGTAGCTTTTCCCGAATGAGGCTCAAACACTCTCGCCTCTTAAGGGAAGGACACAGGGCCCAAGCTTCCTGACTGTTTTCGGAGCTGATGCTCATTGCCGTCCTGCGGCACTGGGCGTCCTCGCGCAGTTTCTGAGAGGTCACGTTTCCCTCTTGTCTCCTTCCTTTGGCAGCTGGCCAGCTCAGCCTCACTGGAAGGGAAAGGGCAGCTGAAGTTCACCTCGGGGCGGTGGAGCCCACATCACAACTGCACCCAGGTGGCCACAGCGAACGACACGGCAGTCCGAGGCTGGGACACGCGGAGCATGAGGTCAGTGACGAGGTGCTGCGTCTTGCCTCTGCCCCTCTTCTCCCATGTGGGTCCCTCTGAGCCAGGTGTGTTTGGGGCTTTTCTGTCTCCGCCTCGCTTCCTTTCTCCCTTCCGTGGCTGTGGCCTGTCGGTGCTTGGTCAGCTGTTCAGTGCTCCACGTGGGCCTCCCACCAGCGCTGGCCGTTTCCAGGGACTCAGAGATCGGGCCTCTGTGTCACTGCCTACTTGGGTCTCCGTGAGCAGAGACCACAAGTTGACATTGTGGTCCCCTGGTTGCGTGCGTGGTGTGGTCTGCGACCATTTCTGTGTCTGCCGGGTGATCGGAGTGGGTCATTTCCGTCACGACGCACGGCAGCCGGCCGTTCTCATGGGACAAACAGAAGCCATTTTCTGTCCCAGGTGTTGTTTGATAGGCAGCGGAGCAGCTGTTGTCATGGCGACGGAGCCTCCGTGAGGTGCGGCTCAGCCCCTCATGCATCAGTTATCACAAGCTGCAGAGACAAGCCCCGAAATCACTCATTGCTGCCTTCCAGGGTGGGGGGCACTTCAAGCTGGGTTCTGTGGCCCCTCGCACACTCGGCCAGTGAGCAGTCAGCTGCCACGTGCAGCCCGTGCACATCTGTGCAGACCCGGGCCAGGAGCCCCTCACACCGCCCTCCGTCCACGGCGTCGCCTCCTGCGAGGTCGCTGTCCTTCTCTAACGGAGGTGCAGACTCTCCATGTCTGGGGGCAGGACACCCGGAGAGTGGCAGTGCAGACCCCAACAGACCTGACGGACGTGGCTTTGGGGGGTAACAGCCCTTCGGGGTGATGAGCAGCTGAGGGGACACGTGGTCCCCCGCACTGACCGGCAGTCCTGCACATCGCTTTGGTCCTTGCTGAGCTGGGGCCTCTGTGTATGTGCCGTGCTGTGCTCGGGGCTGAAAGCTCACATCACCACCGTTGCGGGGAACCCCGGGTGTACCCGACGCACACGCAACGCACACCCGTCCCCGGCATCCGATTGTGCAGGTTGCCTGTTGCACTTGGAGGACCTCCAGGCCTAGGGGACCCTATTTGAGGAGAAAGTGTTAGCCTGTCAGGACGGTGCAGGGTACAAGAACTGCGTCCGCCTCTAACGGCGGAGTAGGGCCAGTGGACCAGATGAAAGGGGCTGAAGTCGTTGGCCCGGAGCGCAGAGAGGTGGGAGGACCCGGCGGTGGTCTGCGGGCACGTGAGGGGCAGCACCTGCTGCTCACCACCCCCCAGAGGCCAGAGACTGAGGAAGCGCATGGCTGTGGGGCAGAGGAGGGCACGGTGGTAAGGCGAGCAGAGCGGACAGGAGCACCATGTAGGGCAGGCTGCACTGTGGGCCCGGCCAGGGACCTCGCCCCATGCTAAAGGCGCCCTGGCCTTCATTCCCGGTCTTCATTCCCGGCCACTGTCCCGCCACGCCTGGTCACCTGCCTGCTGTTTGGGGTTGTGACATCAGAGGCTTGGACAGAAGAACATTTTGGTTTGTTCCTTGGGGAGCAGCCTGAAGTGGTGGGAGCCAGGGTGTCAGGCATGTTAGTGTGCTCGTGGCCCTGGGCGCAGAGTGGGCGCCAGATTCCAGCCAAGGTACCCGCTGCATCGGCAGTGAGGGGTGTGCGTGGGGAACAGCCACTCCCGGCCACGGCAAATGCTGGCCTCGGGTCTGTTGTGGCTTTTCTGTCCTGCTCGTCCCTCCCTGACCTCCCACCCCGACAACCCACGGCAGGGCATTCTGCTTCCCCCACCCCTCCTGTCCTTTCTCAATCCCTTTCCTCGCGGCGCCCTTCCAGGAGAGGGTCCAGTGTCCTACCCAAGCCTGTCTCCACTCCTCTGGGGCCGTGCAGGCCCCTGCTGCCCTCGGTCCCAGGGTGTCGTGTCGCATTCTGACAGCTGCAGACCGCTCACTTCCACACGTGCAGCTGGAGAAACCGCAGCCTGTGTCCCACTGTGGTGGGCGCCGGGCTCCCTGGTATCCGCAGCCGCTTCTGATGCGGCCCGGCCTTCAAGAATGGCGGGGCCAGGACACTGGGTCTGGGCGTCAGGCTGTCCCCACCTGACTCACACCATGTGTTTCCCGTCTTCAGCCAGATCTACTGCATCGAGAATGCCCACGGGCAGCTGGTACGGGACCTGGACTTCAACCCCAACAAGCAGTACTACTTGGCCAGCTGCGGTGACGACTGCAAGGTCAAGTTCTGGGACACCCGCAGCATCGCCGAGCCCGTGAAGACCCTGGAGGAACACTCCCACTGGTAGCCGCGTGCCGGCGTGCCGTGCCGGCCGGGGTGGGGGGTGGGGTGTGTTTTGCTAATTACCTCCCCACTCGGAGAGCCGCAGACCAGCCTAGTTTGTGCTGCCGTGACTCGGTCAGCCCAGTTCCGGTTTTTGTAAGGACATAGTAATTCCAAGTCCGCTGTTTGTGATTTGTGAACGTAGGGAAGGAAGAGAAACATTGGATTCTGCATTCTTTGGAAATGGTGCGGTTCCAGTCTGCAGGAAGGAATGAGCACAGATGTTCAGGGGTGCTGGAAACCCCCACGCGCCCATCCGGAGGGCCCACATGGGGAGCCAAGGCCCTGGGTCAGGGTGGGGGAGGCGGCAGTGTGCACGGCAGGAGTGAGCCCAGGCCTGCCCTTCCCCTGCCGTGCTGCTGGAGCGTGGACTGCAGGGTGAGGCCGGGTGGTGGGGGTGCAGGATGGCGCATAGCAGCAGCAGCTCTCTTTCAAGTGCAGTGTGTGCGTGCTCGGGTGTACACCTGTGTGCGTACACACAGGAAACTTCTAGAAGGGTGAGGGCCTGGCTTCTATGAGGAGTCCTCACCGAGGCCAGGGGCACATCCCCAACTCTCTGTGGTCTCTGCCTCCGAGTTATTTCACTTACGTACCAGAAGCTGCGTCATTTCTGCAGCCAGAAAATCAAAAAGCGCAAGATGCTCATGCACAGTTTGAACGAACTCAGTGAGTGGCTGTGGTGGCTGTGGTGGGGGCAGAGGCGTCTGGCCCCTGTGCAGGCTGTCAGCGCTCTCCACCGCTCAGTGGGCCGGCGGCTGCTTGGCACGGCGGGCACTCAGCCCTCTGGGCAACCTGGGCCTATGTTAGGGGCGCCAGGCCCAGAGCTCACCCTGCCTGGGGCTGCTGCTTGCGGGCCAGTGCCCTGCAGTGTGGCATCGGGACTTCAGGCAGCCCGTCTGCTGTCCTGGGCCTTCTGCAGCAGCTGAGGCTCCTGTCCCGCTGGGCCTTGTCTGCGTTGTTGGGATTTAGGAGACGGTTTCAGAGGAACGCACGGCAAGCCTGCCCCTCAGCTGGACACTGCCCAGCATCCAACTGGGCAACTCGGGTGGCTGCCTGGAGACCCCTGCTCCCTGGGCAGGAGGGCCCCAGCTTGTGACCACTGTTTCCTTGCTCCCAGGGTGTGGAACGTCCGCTATAACCACTCGCACGACCAGCTCGTCCTCACGGGCAGCAGCGATAGCCGGGTCATCCTGTCCAACATGGTGTCCATCTCGTCCGAACCCTTCGGCCACCTGGTAGATGACGACGACCTGAGTGACCAGGAGGAGCGCCGTCCGGAGGACAGGTAAGCGCTCAGGGCGGGGCGGGGCGAGGACATCTCTGGGTCCCGGCTCGAGTCAGAGCGTCCGGTTGGGGACGGAGCCTTGCTGTGGGTCCCGGAGGCCGTGACTCGGCAGGTCATCAGCCCCCCGGACGGGGCGCAGAGCCGGTGCCGGCTGGTTAGCGCGTTCCGGTGTGGACGCAAACACGCACCCACGTCGGGGCCTTCGTTTCTTACGTGAGGCTTTGAAACTGTCACTGCTGTTTGAACGTAACCTCAGCGATGATGGGAGCTGGCGTGTGTTGGCCGTCCCGACGGTCCCTGCAAGAGCTCAGCCTCGGTGCCCTTCCTCACTGCTCTGTCCGGTTCAGAGTTTGGCCTGGTGGCCCCACCTGGGCCAGGTCCCCTGCGTCCTTCGTCCCGAGGCACTATGCCGAGCGCAGCTCTCAATGTGGTTTCCACGGCTATGCCGCCGCGCTGTGTCCTTTCCCGGACTCCCGCTGTGCACTGCTTCTCGGTCCTGAGTGCACCCTCCCGGGAGCCATCTCCACGTCGGGGCCCATCCGAGACACGCGGGGTCCTGGGGTCCAGGCACCTGTAGGCACTGCTCGTTTGGGTGGAGTGGCCAGCCCTTGTAGGGGCTGCGGCCTCTGTGTGGGACTGAGAAGTGGAGACCTGGTCCCTGTCAGCCGTGCGCAGGTGAAAGGGGACCCTCTTGCTTCTGGATTGCATTCCTTCTCTGTGGCAGCCGCACCTGGCCGTGAGCAAGCGGGATTCAGATGCAAACACAGAGGGTCCTGTCCCCCGGCCCAGGGTGGGAAGGCTCTGGGAAAAATGCCTTTGGAGTCAATGTCCGAGTCCGTGGACCCCGTGGGGCTCGTCGCTCGTACCGTCTGCTGTCTGGCCTCCTCTGCACCTGCCCAAGCTCAGCCGGGAGCCGCTCTGAGGAGGCAGCTGTGCTTCTGGGGCCTTGGCCACGGTTGACCTGCCCACTGGTGTGTCTCTCGACTCCGCTGGCCGTCTCTTCACTTGAAAATGCAGAGCAGAGTCGTGGTCACCGTGGTTTCCGCCTACCAATTGCTCTTGTGCAATGGCACCTGGCACTCCCACCAGCCCTCTGCTCGTGGCCAAGCAGCGTCCACATCCCGGCTCTGTTGGGAGAAGCTGGCCGGCCCCAGCAGGCACCTGCGGGAGTCACGAGCACCCTGGAAGTGCCGTCCACGCAGCAGCTGAGGAAAAATGCGTTAGGAAGGAAGGGGCGCTGGCGGCCTGCAGTCCTTCCAGGAACGGTGGCACAGTGCCTGGTGTCCCCTCGATATCCTGCAGTCCTCTTCCTGTGGTCTGCCCACGTCTAATGAAATGCACGGAGTGGAATCCCCGTGAGGACTTTCCCTGGGTCTGCACTGAGGCACCAGGAACCACTGGCCAGTCTGCCTCCCGGGAGTCTGGGCCCAGCCATGCTGAGTACAGGGTAGGACGCACGGGCGATGTGGCTTCCCGCAGAGCCTGCAGGAGCACCCGGGCACTTGTGGATGTTTAGTATAATTTGGGGGAAAGAGAAGAAAAGTGCCAAAGAAGCCGTCCCAGGCTGACAGGTGGTGCTCACACGGGCTGGGCTCCAGGCCAGCCCTGAGCATGGGAGCAGGTGGGCAAGGCCCAAACTCCTCACACGCACATGTGGGCGTGGTGGCACCAGATAGTCATGTGTCCCAGAGAAGTACAGCTTCAAAGGGAGGTGGCTTCAAAGGGAGGTCACGTGGGGCAGCGCCCAGCCCAGGGCCAGCGCCAGCGGGCTCACTCCCACCTAGCTTCTCTGTTCAGTGAGGGGCTGCACCAGCCGGTCCCAGGGTCCCTTCTGCTCAGACGTCACAGGCAGGATCTTCTCGTCATTTTATGTCATCCGTTAGGTTCCCTGTGGACGTCTCTTGTCAACTCCCAAACCCAGGGGGCCTCTCGTAGGTCACCACCAGCACCGATGTCAAGGCCCAGAGGAAGCAGGCAGTGTGGGGTGGAGCGCGCAGTTCAGACACTCCCGTGGCCACCACGAGCGTTCTCAACGACAGCAGCCACCCTGATGTCCCAGCTAAGGCCCCCGCGCATCTCCCCATCATGCAGACGAGAAGCTGGAGGCCCCCGCCTCGCTCACGCCTGTCTCTGGTCCTTGCAGGAGTCAGGAGCCCCCGCAGGATGGCGTCATCGCCACGTACGAGGAGCACGAGGACAGCGTGTATGCCGTGGACTGGTCCTCAGCCGACCCCTGGCTCTTCGCCTCCCTGAGCTATGATGGGAGGCTCGTCATCAACAGGGTCCCGCGGGCACTGAAGTACCACATCCTGCTCTAACCCCGCCCAGGGTCCACAGGGACCGTCTCACCTCCTCTGACTGGCGTACTCACAGTGGCCGCGGCGCTGCCGACCCCGAACCGACCCCTCGCTGAGCAGCGTGCCCTCGGCCTCTGGACATTGCCACGTGAGCCCGAGAGCCCTGCCTCCGCTCACTGTCCCTTCTCTCTGTTAAGGATGTTGGGGGTTTGTTTCACATAAAAAAATCTTGTTTCCACAAAAGTAACTCGTCTTTCTCTTGAGATTGAAGCCGAAATAAAAGAGCAAGGCCGTCAGGCTACACGGGCTCCTGGCTCATCCTTTCCGGAACTCTGGGCCTGACCGTCAGTGCCTAGGCTCTGTCCTCTTTCTCTGTCCCGGCCCAGATGAAGGCGGGGGCACTGACCCCCACATTTCCTGCTTGGGGAGCGCGTGCGTCCTGGGCCGTGGCTGTCCGCACTCAAGTCCTGGAGCCTGGGCCCTGCCTGTGTCACTGACCCAGCGTCTCCTGTCAGCCTTCCCCGGTGCCCCTCTGTGCTCTGCCCCCTCCTAGGATGGCGCTGGCATTGGAGATGCAGCCCAGTCTCCTGCGCGCTGAGCGACATCCCCGTCAGGACTGCAGGCCGCCCGTCCCCCACTGAAGGCGTCTCGGCTGCTCTTGCACTCGGGCAACTAGGAACAAAGCCACTGTGCCCCCGTGTGCAGGTGTCTGTGCGGATGGGGGTTCCCACCTCTGGGGGAGTGCCAGGTTCCTGTCCACCCCGCTGCCCAGGTGACCGGCAGACCCAACGGTGACGGGATGAGGGTGTGCGTTCGCACCATGCGGGTGGGATCCAGTCGAAGGGAGGGTGCCGGTCCTCCACGGTCAGCCCCAGACGCCACGTCCATTCGCTGCTGGGTGTTGCTGACCCCAGGCCCTCGGGCTCCTCCCTGAGCACTTGAGCCCCTGACCAGAGGCCCTTCGGGTCCCCGACCTCTGTGCGTCACGGGAGGAACCCGGGCTCGCTGTCACTCTGCACCCCACTCCCAGGGAGCCGGCCTCTTCCTGGCCCCGACGACCCCTGCTGCCTCCTCCGCATGCTCTTCTGCCCCTCTCCTGCTTGGAGCAGCCTTTCAAAGTGTGAATTTGACCTGGAGAACCACCGCCCCCACCCCGACTCTTTGCAGGCTACCAACCCCCTTATCAGGGTGGACGCTGGGGGGAGGGGGGTTGTGCTGGACTGTCTGCGACACAGTCAATAGAAACCAGGGCTCCCCCGCCCGGAGGGGGCTGGTGGTGCTGTACTTGCACCTTGGCATCCTCAGGCTGAGTTTGGAGGGGCTGATCCCTGGGCCCAGTGCGGAGGGGCTTGTCTGTGAGGCGGTTCGACTCTGAGCCCATTTGTCCAGCTTCACTGCTCTCTGCCCGCTAATGAGTCCCCCAGTGGGGCCTGGCCTCCGTCCACAGTAACGAGCACCTGCCTCCAGCTGGCCTCGGGCCATCATTAGCTTCCTAGGAACGGGCTGTGGGGGCAGGGCTGCGGTGGGGGCCTCGGGGGGCCACAGGAGGCCACACTGCCTGTCAGGCCTCTTGTCGGGGACAGTGGGCACCCCAAGAGGGTACTGCAGCTGTCGCTGCTGCCCCTTTGTTATTCACCTTCTCAGGGGGAGGGGCGGTGCCACCCACGTAGCCACACGGAGGCTTGGACGCAGGACTGCGCCCGAGCCCCAGCTTGCAGCCGCTCACCCAGCTGCCCCCTGGGCAGGAGAAGTGTGTTTGTGGTGAAGGGCACATCATGTGTGGAGCGTGGCATCGCTGTGCCCTCCATCACAGCGGGCTCCAGTATCGCTCCATGTAAATGATGTGAAGCCCCCAGGGTCCGTGCAGCAGCCGCCTGGTGCTGACATGCAACACAGTGTGTGTGTCGGCAGCGGTGGGGGTGGGGGGGGCAGGACGGAGGGTTGAGTCCTGGTCCCAGGGCCGGGCACCCAGGATCTAGGGAGCTGGTGACCACCCCACCCCTGCCTGGCAGTGGGAGGGGCGGACGGCAAGGGGTCCGCAGTGTCGGTGCCACGCACACCTGCCCTCCTGGGGCCATGAGCTGCACCTCTGCGGGCGGCCCACCTTGGGACCCACGGCGCTCCTGTGGACGGCTGAGTCCTTAGCACGCGGCAGGAGCTCCATACACCCTTCCTGCACGGAGAGCCTGGCCGAGCTGCAGAGCCGGTGACTGGCGATGGCTTCCCGAGGCTGGTGGGGGGCTGCAGCACACCTGGAGTGTCAGGCCCCCTGCTGCCCCACCCCCACAGGCCTTTGTCCCCGCAGCTCCCTCCTGTGCGCTGTGCTTCAAAGCGGCAGAGACAGGACACTCGCCGTGTCTCCCGGGAGCAGAGCCCAGACCTGGGGAAGTGCTCTCTCCCGCCCGGCCAGTGGTGCTTAGACTGTCGGAGTTGGGAGCCGTCCACTTCCTGATTTAGTCGTGGTTTTATGGCACGGAAAGGAGAGCTGGAACTGAATATACGACAGCGATGAACCCTTGGACTTCTGTGCCCGAGATTGCTTCCAGGCACGAGTCCCTGCGTAATAGCCCATGTCCCACGTCCCGTCATGTCTCCCTGCTTAATGAGCGTGTGGGAGCGGCCGTGCGCTGAAGCTGGGGTCCGCCGGGGCTTGTGCGGGGGCTGCGGGGAGCAGCGGCCACAACAGATGGAGCGGCCACGCCCGCAGTACGGGGTCGGAAAAAAGGCGCTGTCTGCCTCAACTCTGCAGCAGAGGAAGGGGTTCTGTGTGGGGGGGACAGCCTCTGGCTCGCGCCAGAACCCCCAGTTCCACAACATTTGTCACATGTGGTCAGAGCTGGCATCTTGGGGGAGCACAGCCTGGCCCCTTGGCTGGCCCGGCCCCACGTCCAGTGCCTGGCTCTTGACGGTCGGCTAGAGTTGGCCGGGGCTGCTAGGGTCCTGCCTCCCGAGCTGGACGTGCCTGCCTCCCGCACGGCCCCAGCCCTCTCTTCAGGAACCGGCCCCTTCCTTCCTCTCCGTGGCTTGGGGCTGGTGGCTATGAGCCCTGAGGTCAGAGGGCACTGAGCCCACCTTAGAATCTGCCACAAGCGAACACACCCGGACTCGGGCCCGCGAGTCCGTCACCGGGAACGAGAGTGAGGAGGGAGCGGGATCTGCGTGAGTACTGTGGCCATCGTGCCGTGTCCTGACCGTCCCTGTGCTAAGGTGTCGCCCAGGAGCCTCCGCTCGGCGGGGTGAAGCTGCAGTACACGCGCTCTCTGTGCTGCCTGCAGAGTGGGCAGCCCAGGATGCCGCCGGGAAGGCCCACAGCCCCAGGGACGGGGGTGTCCTGGCAGACAGACACAAGCAACATGCCTCCCCAACACCCGCCTGCAGAGCTCCACTGAGGCCTGGGTGCTGTGTGTTGTCCGACGCCTTCAAGGACACGGAATGTGTCCATGGATGGTCTTTGACTCTGAGGCCCCTGAGAGGAGCCTTTTGGGTGTGGAGGGAGGACCGTGACTGGACACCACCAGAGCTGCTGCTAGTGGCCACTGGTCTCATCCGGAAGGGGCGCTGCCCTGGCCAGACTGCACGCACCGTCTCCTCGTTGGTGAGGGGTGGGGGTGGGAACCGTGTCTCTTCGTAGCTGATGAAGTGGCCGGGCCCTGAGAGGTTGATGGGGGGCTGGAGTCCCCGGGCTGGGAAGGCAGACACCCAACACAGGCACAGTCCCACGTGCCTCCTGTGGCACCCCCAGACCTGGGCTCTCTTCCCTGTGGCTTCGTCCACCCTGGGGATGGGTGCGAGACCTGGGAGGTGGGAGTGATCTCGTGTCCGGGCTGCATGTGGACGTGGGCGTGGACGCGAATTCATTTTCTGAGGCTCAGGGCACCAGAGGACAGTAGCGTGGAAAGGTACAGGGAGGCGGGTTTTACTTGAATGAGAAAGGAGCTGAGTGAGGCGTGGTGGGAAGGTGTGGAGACGCGTGAGTTCGCGTGGGTTCAGTGTGGGGTGGGAGTCCACAGCCCCAGACCGGCTGCCAGCGTGGGGGCAGCGGCCTGCTTCCCTCCCGGTTTCACGGGCGGGCTCTCCCTGTGTTTCCTCTGCACTGACTCATCCACACTGCCCCCTCCTCGCCCCATTTGTCCTGGGAGGGACCCTCTGTGATCAGACCCAGGGGCCTCTGAGCTAGGGCCGTGTGCTGGCAGGTGCCGAGGAGCTGTGGGCCAGCCCCTGGTGTGACACGCAGAGGGGATCAGGGCCCCGCTACCTGCACCAGAGGTGGAAGGGGCGCTGACTGACCCCATGGGCTCACGTTTGGTTCCTGCCGTCCGGGACCTGGGTGGGGCAGTGCCCGGGTCCGCTGTGGGTGTGCCCTGCACCGACTGCACCAGGTGCTGCACGGGAAGCAGTCACCTCATTTCTTGGCTGAGACCAAAACCGGGAAGGACTCCTTGGTTTATGTTCACCTTTGTTTTCTTACACCCTTAGCCGAGGTACAACCTGTGAGAAGCTGCACATGTCAAATGTATCCAACTCGGAGGTGTGGGGAGAAGTGCCCACCTGGAAGCCCTCGCCGCCCCATCGAGGCCCTGCTGCCCCCACAGTTACTGTCTGTGTGTGATGAGGACGCACACAGGAGCGGGCCGGGCGTTGGCAGTGTGGCACCTTCTGCCTGCTGTCAGGCTGTTGCCCCGTGTCCGGCCAGTGCAGAGCTTTCCCACGGCCGGGCACCCACTCTTGTCAGAGGCTGTCTCTGCCTCTGCCGAGACGATCGCAGGGTGTTTACCTTTCATTCTGTTGACGAGCTGGAGCCCACTCATTGATCGCACGTGGCGGGCCAGCCCTGCATCCAAGGGGACCCCCAGCTGGCCGAGGTGCACGGCCCTGTGACGTCATCCTGCCGTGGGGACAGAGCCATGTGACCGTCGTGCCTCCTGGTTTGAAGAGGTTAACGTGTGGTCCTTCTGAAATGTTCAGCATGTGGGCAGCATTGAAGCGAAGGGAGACTAAGGTGAGTTCCTGCTTTCTTTAAACTTGGTCGTGCTGTGTTCTCACCGAGGGAAGGGGCTGAAAGGGCTTAAAAGTGCAGTGGGGCCAGGAGCACGCTCTGGTTTCAGAAATGAGGTGGCAACACAGGTGGGACCTGTCACAGGAACTGGGGGACAGTCACCTGTCGGGATCCCCACAGGAGCCCAGCCAGTTAAGCCACCACAGAAAGACAGCGACATACCCTGAGTGTCCTGGAGGACACGGAGCCAGCTGTGCTGGGTGCTGCTCAACCAGATCTCATCTCTCAAGCTCTCCAAACCTGCCCTTTGAACTGTCCCCAGCCAGGGACCAAAGTAGCGGACAGACCAGCCTTCAAAGAGGAAATGTCCCATTTGACCTTCATTTGCCATCTTGCAAAATCCTCGTCTTTAAACCTCCCTCCTTGTGCATGAGGTGCATCCCGGTGCAGAGAGGCGCGGTCCTCAGTGTGGTCCTCTGCAGGACAGAAGCATCCCGGAGCCTGCACCACCAGAGGGGCAGGCACGGAGGAGAGGGAGAGGTGGACCAAGCTGGACTTGTTCTCGCTGGGTGACTTCCCTGAGCAAGTTTCTTCCTTGGTGTCGGAGGTGAAACCGGCCCTGCTGACCCAGCAGGGTCACAGTGCAAGTCCAGTGGGACACCGCCATTTAGAGAGACCCCACAGAGCTGGGGTCCGAGTCACAGCTGGGCTCGGGTTTGGTATCTGCCACTTAACTGTGGCGTCCTGTGGCAAGTAGCTCAGATTCTTCACTTGGAAAGTAGGGATGACAATCTCTACTCATATAAGGGTGTCCTGGGCTTGACACTGCGGTTCCCGAGAAAAGAATGGTGTGGCCTGATGCAGAACCTCTAGAAATGGCAGCTCCTTCACAAGTTACCACCAGGATGGCACACACGACCCTTGAACGGCGCTGGGCTTGGGTGCCGACCGCCCTGGGAATCAAAAATCTGCACATGATGTGTGACTCCCCCAGATCTGCAGCTGTCCCTCAGTATCTGTAGGGCGTTGGTCCGGGACCCCTGCCAACACCCACGGGAGCCCACATGCCCGACGCCAACACCCACGGGAGCCCACATGCCCGACGGACAGCGTGGGGTCCGTGCCGGCAGCCGGCCGTCCCTGTCCGTGCACTGCCAGCCGCGGTGGCGACGGCGCAGGGATTTGCTGGAGGGAGTTCCCGTGCAAACCCACGCTCTTTGAGGGGCAGCTGCGCCACCGTTCTCTCACCGCTGCCTGCTCACCACCACCCGAGGGCACAGTGGGGGAGTCCCTGGGCGCCTGCGGAGCCCGTGCGAAGGGGCTGTTGCGGGCAGTGGCCGGGCTGTCCTGACGGAGGGCTGTGACCACCAGGACCTGCTGCGGAGCAGCCGCCGGAACTTGCCGCACCGGGACCGTGACGACAGCTCTGACGGCCCCCCACGAGGCGGCGTGCCCACCTACCCACCACCCCTGCTGCGGGGCAGAGCCGTCTCCATGTGGGACAGGAGGGCTCAGGGTGACACGCACTGGTGGGGACACCCACGGGACCAGTCACCAAGGCTGTGCCTGGTGCCCTTCCGGGACGAGCTGCCTGAGGGCCCGGCACAGGGAGAGGGCGCCCGTCCTGCTCGGCTGGAGAACGAAACACCGAGTCGTTAGGTCAAGGGGCAGAGCCCACACCCATCCCGTCACAACCTGCTCTCACGGGCTCACCACAGCCGCGTGGTGTGGCTGAGGGTGGGGACAGAGACTGCAACAGGATCCCTGTCCTTGGGGAGCTCACAGCCTCGTGACAGGGACCCTGTCCTTGGCCAGAGTCTGTGCAGGCCCCCCTGGACTTCCCCACTTGGGCTTCCGTGTCCATCTCTGCACTGCCCAGTTTCGGCAAGAGCCCCTTGGCGTTGGTTTCCTCCGTCCCGACCACCCTGCGTGTCTGAGTTCCTCACCCCCACCCTCCCGGGTGATGCCTGCCCCCACCCCGCCCCCTCACGTCTCCTTAGTGATGTCGTGTGTACCGTCCCCACCTGCGGTCCCTGTAAGTCCCCACCTGCCCCTGCTGTGCTCGGAGTAGAGCCCGGTTCTGTGCCGCTGTCTCTCCTGTTCGACTCCTGGGTGAGATCTGTTCTCTCCACTTTGCTGTTTCCTGACACCAGACGGGCCAGCCGGACGGGCCTACAGCCGGGGCAAATCCAAGTAGAATCGAAATGGGGGTGGGGCAGGAAGTTCCCACCTCCGCTGCCCACAGCGGCCAGCTCAGCCACTGTGCCTGAAGGTCACCAGGCTGGCCCTGGGCGGCAGAGGCTCTGTTACCCAGAAGCACTTGGACCCTGGCCGCCTCAGCCGTCCAGTGCAAGGGGGCTGCCTCCTGCCCGTCCCTGTGCGTCCTCTTGGTGGGGCTCCCACCCTCGTGCCGTCAGAGAGGTGCCCCTCGGCGGCGACAGTCCGAGTTTCGCTGACCGTTTGACAGTAGGTGGGGGAGGGTGGTCTAGTCAGGGACCTGCCGCTGGGAAATGACGTTCACTTGTCCTCCAGTGAGACCCAGTGCAGCCAGAGGGTGGTTCCGTTTCTCTTTCAATTCCAGGTCATCCTGTCGCCCCCTCAGGCCAGCGGTACCTTATTCTCAGCAGGTGACCCAGTGCCTCCAGAGGGGCCGACAGAGGCGGGGCGGAGGGGGCAGCCCCAGGGGCTGAGGCTCTCGTCAGCTGGTCCCACGGCCACGCTCTACATGCCTCCAACACAGTGGCATCTGCCAGGGTCCCGGTCTCTCCGCCAGCAGATTCTCAGCTATTCTGAGCTCCTGGAGAAGGCGGAGACAGACCCCCCTGCTTCTCTCCCTCTTTTATCCCTGCCCACTTCCAGGCATGGGGGGGCCTGTGGGAGAAGTCAGAACGCACAGCAGGGTGACTGGGAGCAAGGGCAGAGAAGGGACCGCGTGGATGCACAGGCGTCCAGTCCCCACGCCCTGGTCACGGGGGTGAGTCAGTGCCAAACCGTCCCACATGTCGTGGAGGGTGAGGCGTTTGGGGGCAGCTCTTGGGGCAATTCCCCGTGGAGGCCTGTTACCCATACCCGCCCCCGCCCCCCAGATTCATCTGGAACGAATCTCCCATTAGTCGTCGGCATGGTGGACAAGTGAGGCCCCCGTGACTTAGCAGGGTGCCACGCCTCGAATGTGCCACGGGGCGTGGATTCGGTCACAATGTCTCCACGGTCACCATCAGAACCGGGAGGGTTGATGGGCCATCGGCAGGCGCAGGCCGACCCCACCAGGCGCTCCCAGTTAGGGACACAAAACGCAGCCCGGCCTCCCGGGGTGCAGAGGCGGGGCCTGGGCACGCCTGGAGCTGGTGCGACTGGGCACCGCCCTCTTCACCTGCTTACCTTCAACTTTCAGAGAAGACATTGAGTCTTCAACACAGAAAACAGGAAAAACTGTAAATGCCAAAGAAAACTATGTATTTGCAAAAATGAACCTATTCTCGAAACTTAGATCCAGGCCCGGTGGGTCCGCAGCCTGGGCTCTGGAGCTCTGGCCTTCGCCCGCTCGCCCCGTGCCTGTTCGAATTGAGCCACCTCGTCCCTCCAGACTTCAAGTGGGGCTGCCCCTGGACGTGCTGCCCTCCTCGGTACGGAACGGGGTCCACTGTCTCCCCACCGTGGTGTGGCAGGCCAGGAGACCCCCGGTTAAGCCTGTGAGGACATAACGCAGTTTGGTCTCAGAGCCTGGGGGTGACCTCAGCGCCAGCGTGGCGGAGAGTCCGCGGTGGCCTCTGCGATGCGCTCCTTGCGTCCCAGCTCACTGTCAGCGCGTCTTCGCCTGGACTCTCCGCCACCTTCCACGTGCTGGAAGCTCTGGCTTCTCCCGGAATCTTAGACTCCTCTCCCCCACGCGCTGCGTGGAAGCTTCACCGAACTGGGTGGCTTTCAGGGCAAACTGGAGAGAGAAAAAATAAGCAGGATTCTCCCAAACTGCGGAGCTCAGGGCCCACTTTCCCAGGTCCTCGCCAGAGACAGGTTTTTCCTTGGCATCTCAGGAGCTTCTGCCCTGGCCATGGCTGCGGCTTTGGGCAGGCACAGGGCCAGGAGAGGAGGAGAGGGAAGGGTCCCCGCAGCCCCCACTCTGGCTCCGACAGCCCCTGTCCAGTCCTCTCTGCGTCCTTCCCATCCTGTTCAGGGGCCGTGCTGAGACTCACCATCTTCAGGACAGAGCTGAGATCCAGGCAGGGTCCCACCAGTCACCCTCCATCCTCTGAGCCCGACACCCTTTCCGCTTGTGTAATTTCCAGCTGTTCGATTCTGCTGCTGTGACTGGGTGTCTTTTTCACTGTGACCCTTGCTCTCGAGGCTAGCCTATCACTCTGTTATGTTTGTAGCCGTTAAATTAAAAAAATAAGTATCTTTTAAGATTTTTTTAGTGTCAGCAATCACGCCATGTTTGAGCAGTGCCAGTCTCCACTAGAGGAGGGGCCACGCCGCGCGCAGGTCTGTACACACACAGGCACACACGCACTCATGAATGTACGTAAACCTGTCCTCTCCCGCAGGCCCCGCCAGCCACCCCTTGCCCACGCCCAGCAGGAACACACCCTGACTCTGTCGGGCGTGAGCTCTCCGCTTTGTGCTTTGAGTAGATATTTTCAATCACGTTAAGAAATTATCCCTTTTTCTCAATTTACTAAAAAGTTTTAGGTGATGTCTTTTCAAAATCTATTGACACGATCCTTGTGCCTTTTCCCCCGGTTCACACTCGGGCTCAGCTGCTGTCGGCTGTCGGCTGTCACAGGGTCCCAGCTGCAGCCCCGGGGGCCTTGCTGCTTAAGCTCATGACCCACACGCGGTCTTGGATGCACCGTGGCCGTCCTTGGATGGAGCCAGTCCACACACCGTGCTCACAAAGGGCACCTGCCTTTCGTCCGCCTGACTCTGCTCGGGTCCCCGGGATGGGCTTGCTGTGAGACAGGGGCTCCCCGGACCCATCTGTCTGGGGCAGAAGCGCTGTCCCCGGCCCGTTGAGTGTCCGGGCCGGGACCTGCTGAGAGAGAATTCTTGAACGCCGTGCTCCATCTCAGTCCCAGCCTTCTGCCTGTTGCTTACTGATTCCATTGCGGTGGCCCATTTTCCTAGGGAAGGAAAGGTGTCGTCTGGGTGTCAGCCACAGGAGCGAGACGGCCGGTTGATGTCCCCGAAGGAACTGAGAAAACAGGCAGGTCCACCCCCGGTGCCCCTTCTGCTCGCTCCGGCGCGCTCCCCCCTCACATTCTCACCAGGCCACTATTTTCATACATTAAACTTTTCACTGTTGAGGGCAGCATGTGACAGATGCGTGTAACTTGGAACAATTGTTCAGATTTGTTTGCTGACACGGTTTTAACATGCGGTGCTACAACCCCTGCCCCCCGGTTTTGAGGGGCTTTCCCTTCATTGCTGTCGACGCCCAGACTGTGCCCCGAGGAAGGTGGGGGCTAGGAGCTCCCACACTTCCGCTGGGTGTAGGGCTTTGGGCCGTTGTTTTCTTTCTGAAGAGTCTCTGCTCACTGTTTTCCCCTGGGCACGTGCTGTTGAGGGAGGGAGACTGGGGCCAGGCCAGCGTCCCTATTTACAAGAAGAAGCCTGGTTTTCCCGCTGGGTTTTTAAAGTGAATTTTACCTGCAAAACTCAAAGCTGCATTGGGGTTTGACGTGGGTTTTGGAGTCTCCTCCTCGGTTTTAGCCGGCGTGTGGACCGTGGGGAGCAGGGCTTCCACCCCCGGCCGATTCTCCCTGGTGGGCCACAGCGGCCGTTCCACCCTCACCAGCCAGGGTCATCCTGGAGGCCACCCGGTGGTCTGGCTGCTCTGGCCCCAGTTCCCGTCCTCAGCTCTAGTTCGTCAGGCACCTCTGTGAAGTCCTCTCGTCACGCGGTGGACTTTCAGGAGCGACCAGGAAAGTCCATTTCAGAACCAGGACGTGGTGGGGCCAGAGCAAGAGGGCTCTGGAGAACAGGCACCTCGGGGCTCTTTGTCAGCCAGGTGGTCCCGCAACAGAAGGGTCGTTCCACTTGGGGCCTCGGCAGGGAGGGACAGAAATGGCCCAAGACGCACGCTCAGTCCAGGCCGGCCCGGGCTGCCACACCCGTGGCCCTGGGTGCTGGGTCCATGACCATCTCATACCCGCTCCGCAGTGAGGAGGTCTGTGCCTCGGAGGATCGTTGTTCTCTTTTGCTGGCGAAACACACGACTGGATCCCCACCAGTGGGGGCCTCGCCCTGCACCCTCCTCTGGGAAGGTCAGAGGTGAACCAGTGGACACTCCTTCTGAACCGACGTGCTTTCCAGGCCTCCGACTTGTCATGAGGCTGCGCCGCCCGGTAACTTCCGCTTTCCACAGGGCCCTGTGAACGCACTTAGCGCTCTGCCTCGGTGTCAGCCGAAGGAAGATTAAAGAGTAAGCGGAGAGTTTCCGTGGCTTTGTAACAATAGCACGAATGTGGAGTCAGGAGCTGAAATGTGTCTAATTACATAAATAATGCATTTGTGTAATTGTCAAGTAAGGGGGTGTGCTAATGAATCAATTACTTTTAATTGTAGGATGCTTGATTGTTTCAGAAATATAATTGATTGTAATCAAGAATCAATTAAATGTTGATAGTAATTATGTTTATCAGGCTTAAATACATGACATCATTACACTGTCGATGTTCAGGAAGAAGAAACTAGAATGAGGTTATTATAAGTGGAGGGGAAACGGCTCATATTTATGCCGGTGGCTGGGAGGTGGCGACGTGGCTCAGGAAGGATCGAGCAGGCGGGCGGGGGTGGCAGGGCCCCCGCGAGGGCGGCAGAGGGCAGACGCTCCGGCGCGAGCTGCTCGTGTCCCCATGGAGGCTCTGCCCCGGGGAGTGCCTGCAGGAGACCCCCAAGCCCCGCAGTGCACGCAGGGTGGCCCAGGATCCCAGGACGGCTGAGGTGCCCTGAAGGTGTGTGTGACGCTGCCTCATCCCTGCTGCTCTGCCCACGGCGACCTGAGGGACGCAAGCCGGGCGGTCTTGGCGGCAGGGAGAGGGTGTCACTGTGGGGGCAGGTGCCGCATTTAACGTCTGCTGTAGTCGACAGGCCTGCCAGCTCCTCCCCGGGGGGACGGGAGCGGCGTCTCACTCCTGCGTGGGTGCCACCCCGTGCCTGCCACGCAGCAGGGGCTGAAGGAGCGTCCCACGGACACGAGGAAGCACTGCGCACGACCCTCAGTTGGATGGGGCTGGCCTCTGAGCGGCCACGTTGGTGCTCAGCCCAGCGTGGCCCCTGACCTGCTCTGTCCCACTCAGCCACCACTGGTCCTGCGTTCCACGGCACTGATGGAGCCACCACTCTGCACCAAGCCCGCCCAGAGGCTCTGCCTCCTCTGCTGGACAGGGCAGGGCGGTGCCCGCCCTCACGGGGCTCTGGTGAGTGTGGGTGGCAGGAAACTGCCGAAGGCTGTGATCAGTGCGATGGGGACACGGGCTGCAGCCTGGATCCTGGGCTCACATGACCCGTGCCCTGTCACAGAAAGGCCACCTGTCTTTCCATTCCCGTGCAGAGGATGACATCAGTCTCTCTGTCTTCAGAAGCTGCTGTGTGTGTGAGTGTGACACCCCTGAGCTTCTCTGCCACCTGCAGTTAAAGGGACGTAAAAGCCCGGGGACTCTGCAGAGGGGCCTGGGCGGAGGAAATGGCTCCCACGAGGGCCTGCAGGGCCCTGGCGTCTGTCCCTCTCCCGTTGCCCTGGCAGGGCGTCTGGTCATTGGAGTGGCCCCCGCAGGCGGGGCTGGCACTGGTGCCCCTGGGTGCGGCTCACACGGCCGGCCTGCTGGTTGCTCCGCCCCTGGAACCCACTGTCCGTTGTGGAAGCCCGAGAATGGGTGTGGAAGGGGCCCTGAGGTGGCCCGGAGTCAGGGCTCCCCTCCCAAGGGCCGGGCTCTGGGTGTAGGGGTGGCTAAGAGTCTCGTACAGGATTTGGGGGAGTGTCCCACATCCCAGTGTCTCCTTCTTCCTCAAGGGACAGTGCTGCTGCCATGACCTTGTCTGTGTTGCTTCTCTGTCCAGAGTGCTGGCCGCTGGCCTTGCCCTCCCTTCTCGCTGCCCCGTCCCATCCGCTCACCGCACCTGGCGCTTATTTGGGGCGGAAGACGGGGACAGACCAGCTCCACTCTGCCGATGCTGGGCGCTGGCTGGAGGCAGGCGCAGCCGGCGAACGTCAGTCTCTTCGGAGTGACAGGGAAGGTGTCTTTGGTCTTTGTGTCAGCTCGACCTGTTTTGCGCCGTATAAAAAACAAAAATTCAAATTAGCCGTGCTTAGCTGTGACTCAGTTTTTAATTGCTTGGAATTAGCACTTGATTTGCATAGGACTTGATGCACCAATTATCTGTGACTTTGGGGCCATCAGTGCTCAAAGAAGGGACAACTGACTGTGTCAGGAACAGAAGGAAGCTGCTGTGTGTGACCCCACCACAGAACCCCCAAACCACCGCGATTCACCGTGCTGACGGAGTCACCCTGTCGTCCCCAGCGGGTAGGCAGCTGGTGCCCGAAGTTCTGTTCTCAGAAAGAACGGTGTCGTGGTGACTGGATGCAGGGGAGTCGGGGGCGGCCTGGCTGCCACTCTGCCTGCCGGAGCCCCGACCTGCCGCCCCGGCCCTTGCAGCCCAAAGTCAGGGATAGGACTTGGCCTGACTGTCCCTGGGGCCCAGTCTACACTTTCTCCAGGGAAGGAGCCGTGTTGTTTAAACCTCATGGGTCACAGAGTCAGGAGGCTGGGGTACTGGCCCACGTCCTGCCTCAGTTTCCTCATTTATCACATGAAGGGAAGTCGAGTCCCAGGCAACGCATGAGCAGACAGAGACCCAGGAGTACAAGTAACTTGGCTGGCGGCTGGAGATCTGGGACCCAGGGGCCACCTCCGGGACCCTGGACACGCCGATCCTGACGGGTCCCTCCCCTTGTGCCCTGCCCACAGCACCACACTAGCTCCAGACACCCCTTGGCACCGTGGCTCTGGAATGAGCGTGCCCAGACTTCTCCAGCGGCACGCCCTTGCTGGGGTTCCGCTGTCACCTGCCTGCTCCCGCCTCTGAGCTAATGCACTTCCTGTGCCCCGGGACCCCTCTCCGTGGGCCCACATGTGTGAGTCCCGCGTGTCCACCAGGGCCTAGGTCAGGTGCCACCTTGGCCAGGGTGAGAGCCCAGTGTCACCAGGCAGCACAGCGACAATCACGGCCAAACAACAACAGGCATTGCTGCGCTTACTGACCTGGAGACCTCACTAACTCGGGACACGCACTCCCGCTTCCATCTGCGCGGGAAGGTGCACCCTGGTCCGTCTCAGCTCACAGGAAGACCCCAAGCTCAGAGACGGTCCATTCGCCAGAGGAGGGGCTGAACCGAGCCCCGCCCCCGATGGCTGTTCCACACCGCAAACCGCCTCCAAGGCCCTCGTGGCCTGAAGCTCCCCGCGGTGGCTCAGCCGCTCCTCACACTGTCCTTTACTGTTTTCACCTGGTGTTGACTCCTCGCCTTACCCAGCTGCCGAGGTGTCTCGTTCATCCCTGTCCTGCTGCTCTGAACGGGTGGCTGTGAGCCCTGGAGGCAGAGCTGTCCCCACATAGCACGCAGTGTGCTGCTCGGAGCCACTGAGCCAATGGGCCGGTGTGAGTGCCGATGGCGCTCACTTCCGGTGGCATCGGCCACCACGCCCGTGCAGGCTGCGTGCTGCGGGCCTGGGGAGCGTGTGCGTGCAGACGACATGATGGCGCCCCCTAGATTTGTCGACCTTGGTGGCACGGCAGCCCCGGGCACTTGTGAGTGACAGGCCCAGGGAGAGGCCCTGGCCCCGGGCCCCCCTGTTCTGAGAGGCTGCAGGTCTTGCCCGGTGAGTGTGGGTCCCCTGAGCAGCTGGTTCCTCCACACATCCGATGCGAGCTGGCCGCATCCCCCGGCCTGTGGGTAAGGTCCGCTGCGTTTCACGAGAAGGAATTAAGGTGCAGTGCCCTCTGTCTGGCTCTCCTGCCTCTGCAAAATCGGTGACATCTCTGTGGCCCAGGAAGGGTTCGTTCTGCTGTGGTCAGCCACGGTCAGCGGCGGGGGGAGGGGCCCTCTGCCAGGCCGTGCAGGTGCGAGACCGTGGGGTCCGTCCATCCCAGTCAGGGACACGTCAGTCTGCTTTCTCTGCCGGCCCTGTTGTTCGCATTGATTAGATTTTGCTTTTCTTCGAGGAAACGCCCGTAGTGATCTAGTCCCCTCAGGGTTAAACAATAATTAAAAACACAAAATAGAGCCAGCTCCCTGCGGTGGCATCTCCTTGGCCCCAGGATCGACTTTGCAGCCACCCCACTGTGCTGTGGACGGCAGAGTCCTGGGCGCATCAACGGCCGCCATCGATCCGCTCCGTCCAGCCCCGCACCCCGTGGTGCCAGTGATGCCGGGCGGGCCGTGCGCCCCCCGCCCTGCAGGACCACACTCCGGTGCCCTTGAACTGGACTCACGTCATCAAATGAGAAGAACTTCCATTGACTTTTCACTGTTTCCAACCCTTCTGTTTCTAGAAGGTCGTAGAATCCCTTAAAAGAGGAAGGCCTGAGGATTTGGTGGAGGGATTCTCAGCTTGCCTGCGGTGCTCGCAAAGTCACACTTTCAGGGGAAGGGCAAAAACCATGGGCTCCTCGCCCCCCCTCGCCCCCCCCCACCCCGTTCCAGTTTTTGTGGGAACCCCGTCCTGTTCCCGCCCACAGTGCACAAGGCCCACCTTCTCGCCAACACTTCCATGTGCTTTCTGGCCGTTGTGTGTCTCTGGGGAAATGTCTGCTCCAGCCCTCTCCCCGTCTTCAGTCGGACGTTCTTGTTGCTGGGTCGCAGGAGTTTTTTATGTTCCAGGCCAGCCCTGTTTTGGGCTCTGACATTCCAGCTGGTGCCAGGAGGTCCCTTCTGGGCTCGGCTCTACCGTTAAACAGCCCTGTCACCTTCATCCTGGGTTCTCGGCTGGATGGGATTTCCCCGGGGACACTGGCACTGGCTGGAGACATTTGTGGTGTCACAGCTGGGCTGGACTGCTTTCTGGACCCACAGGTAGAGGCCGGGGGCTCTTCAGCACCCGAATGTGTAGGACGGCCCCACGACACGGGTCTCCTGCCCATCCTGTGGGACACGTAAGCCACACGCCCTCCTGGGGACTCAGGTTCCTCACCTTCACAATCTTGAAGGTACTTTCCAGGTTTTTTTTACGTTTTATTTATTTATTTATTTTTAAAGAGAGGGGAAGGGAGGGAGAAAAAGGAGAGAAACATCAGGGTGCGGTTGCCTCTCATGCGCCCCCTACTGGGGACCTGGCCCTCAATCCAGGCATGTGCCCTGACTGGGAATCGAACCAGAGACACTTCAGTTCACAGGCTCGTACTCAATCCACTGAGCCACACCAGCCAGGGCTACTTTCCAGTTTTAATCTCTCATTTTACATCCTTTCCTCTGAGTGTGGGAGGGGGTGTACAAGGCAGAGGAGAAAAAAGGGGAGAAAAAAATGGGACAACTCTAATAGCATAATCAATAAAATATATGAAAAATATGTTTAAAGGTCCTGCTCGGTGTACAACAGGCTTGTACAGTCTCGGTTCTTACTCCACCTGCCCCGCCTCTCAGCTCCTGGGGCTCCCGGTTGACGGTGAAGCAGCAGGTCAGACCATCGGGGAGAGCCAGGCCAGGCTCTGGGAAAGAAGCCACAGCTGACGGTCAGCAAGGACCACGGGCCCTCCGGCTGGGCGCCCAGCTACAGGCTGTCCGAACTCAGGCAACCCCGTGAGGGGCACATGTGGGAACAGGGGCATGCAGGGCGAAGCCCGTTCTCCACAGCCCAGCAGACCCAGTCAGTGGGGAGCCCAGGGCTGCCGGATTCCGGAATTGCTGCTGTCAGCACTTCCTGCCGGGTGGGGGTGAGGGTGAGGGTGGGGGCAGGGGGAGGCGCTTGGCTCCTGTGGTGTGTTCTGCTCAGTGCAGGCAGCACAAAACTCAGAGTCTTGTGGAAAAAGTGGGGGGAACGTGTCTGTATGTTTGGAAGTGTCAGGAATTGGAAATCGGGGTTATTGATGAGCCTGTGGAAGCCCCCAAGCCAGCTGCAGTGGTGAAGTCAGCGGGCTTGTCCCGCAGACTTCCCTGTGCAGCTGGAGGGACATGAAGCAGGGGACAGACAGCTGCAAAGGGCATGACCCGGGTTCCCCACAGCGACATCCCGGGCTCATGTCCATGTGGGGGGTGGTGGCCTGTGGGGGGCAGAGCTGCTCTTGGGTCGGGAGGTGGGGTCAGAAGCTCTGGCTTGGCCATGTGCAGAGAGATGTTGCGAGATTGACTTTTAAATTACATCGGTTGGGATGACACG